>WOGR01008920.1:0-11592 GCA_015342045.1 Leptinotarsa lineolata | reverse complement strand
TAAACTAAATTCGGATGGAAATTTTTTACATGCAAAGGTACTGAATTTTCAAAATTGAGAAAATGAAGGAAATAATAGTTTGATATTATTCAACTATTTCAGCACTAGACTGAAAATTATCAAGAACAAATTGACAATTTATACAAGAAAATATCTAAAGGATATACTAAATTAGATACCAATAGGTAACAATCTTTGATAACTTGTCAATATTCAAAGGTATTGAAAAAAAATATATATTGACTTTAATCAATGAAGGTTGGCAAATCCTACTAACAAAAAGAATGCCAGATAAGTAATGAAGTAAAAGTGCATATACCTAGAAAGAATGATATCTGGTTGACCTTGTGAACTAGAAATAATTCCAATAAAATTAGATAAATTTCAAAACAAAATTGAAAAATGATCGTTTTTGACAAGTTCAGTACTCGGTTAACCAATCAGGCCAGAGAAACGAATTCTATCAAGTACGCATTTATTTCTCAAAGAGAAATTATTTTGACCACAAAAAAATCAGACAGAAAAAAAATGCTTACCTGAAAAATTATTTTGGAGAGGTACTGCCTGAATGTCACTAAGCAATCACTTATCAACTTCAATTCTTCTGTCCTGTCCACTTCCAAAAGTCCTAATAATAATGATAACCTCACTGCAGCAACAGGTAGCTCGAGAATGGTATTTCACCATTATCTGAAATTTTACTCAGCGTAGATACTGGTTTTTTCACTTCAATGATGAATGAGGTATGCAAAAACTTTCTTCTTAGTACAATTCTAGCCGAAAATACCTTAAGGAATAGGTGATTTTGCCAATTACAAATCTTTTAACCACTCTAAATTTCATCGATGACTGAAATGAGCCAGCATAAGATAAATTGAAAGTTATAACCTCCAATGACATGCAGCGTAATTATCACAAATTGAGTAATTAAAGGATTTCTATTACTGAATAGCAAAATCCAGGAAAGACAAATGATACACTTAAACCGATCTCATCAAATTTACTATGAATAAAGATATTAAAATAATAGGAACAAAAGGTCAACACGTACCAGATATCAACCGTTCTGACCAATCACTCGAAGAGAAGAGAGCCACCAATCGTTTTCGTCGAAAAACGAACCGATTCGGTTATTACGTTTGTCAGATACCGGCAGCAGTGACTATAATACCGGATACGGAGTATAAATATGGTCGAAATTGTGGAGATTGAACTATTGGTGTTATAGATAACATTTGGAATATATGAATGTAACGAAATATTTGTTACAGTTGTCCCTTCTCATTTTGGCTACACTGTATATGATAAGAGTGCAACAAGTATCTCTTAATTTTGTATAGTGAAGGAAAATCATGATAGGAATGGAAGTAATGGAGGATAACAATATGAATAATATATTTGGTACGATATTAATAAAATATGAAGGAATTCCTTTGATTTGTATAAATGATAAAAAGTGTAGAAACACTTCTCTTTAAGAGAGAATGAAGGAAAATTAAGGTGCAAATGGATACAGTCGAGCAGTTTCTTCTGGATGAAAACATTTTCTTGCAAAAATGAAAGGCTACTCCGCACTTTCGTCTCAAGACAAAATGCAGATTTTTACAGTGCTTAAGAAGGTTCAAAATATGCAAGCAGTTGTTTCAAGCGTTTTTATTTTCGCAACGGTTGAGTTTATAAGTTTTAATTTGAAAATAAAGTAACATAAGTCTCGTCAGTCATCTCGAACCAGTGATTTCAAAAGTTTGAAAAACATCGTGGAGAAGCTTTGTTGCCAAGCCATGAAATATTTTTTGCGGTATTCGACTCATCTGGGATTTTAAAAACTTTTATAATACGATTCTAGTGTTGGGTATCCTCCGAAGCTGCGCATTGTGTAGCAGTTTGACAAAAAAGGGGCCCAAATGGAAGCGATGATGGCATGGTAGAAAAAATTTGAACTTCCAACGATTATTGGAGCAATTGACTGCACCCATGCAGGGATTGGAAAGCCAAAACCGCATGGAGATGAATATATAAATCAAAATGAAGTGCCAAACGTAAATGTGAACCTGACTTGTAACGTTAACTATGAATATATGAATATATTATGATTTGCAACACACACGAATGGGAATATTTGTTATTTCACAAAAAACTGAAACGAATCACAAAAATTCGGTTGCAAATACGAAGAAAATCATACATAACAACTCTATGACTAAATTTACTGATATATTTGAAGACAACTGGAGGATTATCAATTTTGTATACCTACTGTATAAATGCCAAAAGAGATGATTACTCTGATCACAAACTCGACGAATTTGTTGATTTTCAATTCGATAACTGAAAACATTATCAAAACTCTAACGAACTTCCCTAAACGTTTACTAATGTTATGAATGGAGTGACCCCTTACTGGAAATTAATTACACTATCCATGATATTGATTGAACAAACATTTGACAAACATTTTTTATTTCTAGGCGTTTTTCGCTAACCCCGTAGTTTCCTCGGTAGAAATGAATATTACCTACTGTGTTATAATTCTTATATACAACAATAGCAAGTACCTAACTTAATTGGGTAATACTGAAAGCGATACCAGGTAAAATTTATAAAGAAATTACAATCTCAATTCTTGGACAGAAAGTAAATTTTTGAACATGATTAAAATTTTTGGCATCATGAAAAAAGGTTCAACAATGGTGAGTGGTCAACCTCCTGTTGGTCGTCGTTGTTTGCAGAGACTCCAGCAGGTTCAGGTTCTGTCCTTCAGCTTCTACATAGAGTATGTCGTTCATAGTGTTGAATCGTGATCGTTTTCCAAGAGGTCACACGCAAAGGTGGAATTTGTCTTTTTCTATTCGAAACTTCTTTTATGTTCGGAGATTATCCTTTTAAAATTTCTACATATACTTTTAGTTTGTAGACACCTGATCTGTGTCTACACAGTCTACACCTTGTATATGTATCTACCCATGGAGCCACCAATCTTATATGCTATGTAGATATTGTGTTTATTCAGTAGTCTTTTTATTTTATTTGATGCCAATATTCCAAAACTGTGATCCTAAAATAATCAACAACTTTCGTCCAATATCAATCATGAATATCTTTTAAACGTGTCTGAAGAGTATCAAGGAGATGGAACTGTTACTAGTTAACAATCTTTCTTTTAGACGAAGGTTTCGTACATGCAGTCGAGCTGCGTTGAAATTGATCAAATTCCCAGCATTTTGCTATCTGGGTCAGATCTTTCGTGCACTGATGAGAAATAATACCTCGAAACCAGTATGTAGGTGATCTACTCGAATAATTTCAGCATAGTCCTGCTGCTGTATGAACAAGAAACATATGTGACACTAACCTTTAAAAGGTACCTTGCATTATTGTTCATCGGATATAATCCAATATCCAGCGTGATATTAGCCGGGGAACCTACCGTGTAGGTAGTTAGGGGAAATGTATATTTTATTTCGAAATATTCATTTTCTTATAGATATTTTTGTAAAAATAATGTTGTTTGAAGACAGATCGACCAATTATTTTGAAACGAATAGTTTTATGTCAACCAATATGATTTTCGAAAGAACAAATCAATACAGGCTTCACTGAAGATGGTCGGAAATATTGCTTTGAGAATAGGTAACATGCAGTTATCATCATGTATGTTTTCTCTCACGACACACAGTTTTTGTTACTGCTAACAAACATAACTAGTTTCATTAAAATTGTCGAAAAGAATTCTGAGATATCAATAAAAAAAACAATATTTTTAGGAAAACTATGACACCTTGGTACTTGGAAACGAAGCAAGTTAAGACACACGTTCATATGAACTGTTTTCATAAAATATGATAAGTAATCGCCACCAGAACTTGATAACATCATGTTAGATACACCCTGTATAGTTAATATTGAAAGTAATGAATAAATTAACGTCTAATTGAGAGCACGGAAATGTCTCAGTTCTTAATATCCATATTCCATAACACAGGTGAAGTATCAAAACTTCAACTATCATTTTACCTATACAATCATGCATAAATCACATGGTGTAACATATTGATTGATTCATCAAACATTCAGTCTGGATAGGAATTGAGATAATAACTCAATCACGAAGTTCTATTACAACTACCGATGAAATTTGGAGATATGATGTTCTAATTACGAATTGGACATTACATTAATAAACACTCAACATACCGTTATTCCCAATGAAAATTCTGCATTCAATGATTCTCTTTCGGTAACGGTTTTAGTGTGTATTCCATATATTTGATTTGGAATCACCGTTTCTGAACTGAAATTGCACAATTATTTAAAACCCATTTACCATTCTGATATGTATTAATTCGGATCAGATAGTGTCTTTGGTAGGGAGAATCCTCTTCTCTCAGAAATTCAACACTATTCAGGGTGACCAACGATGAAATAAAGACTGGATAACTAACTGGAAAAGAGTTACGTTGAAACAAGCCGTCAAATACCCAGAATACGGTTTCCATTATCGATTTGGACATTACTTTGTGATTTTTCTCTTCATTCAGTAGGATTATTTTTGTGGAGATTTCAATAGGGGCATAATTGAAAGAAGATTAATTTCTAAGCCAATCCATATTTCAAATCAGGAATAAGAAGAAATAGCAATCAGCGAACCAAAAATTAAAAAGGAAAAAATTGTAGTTTAAATATATCAGTAATTATGAAGAAAGGGAGTAAAACCTTTATAAATGGGGTATGAATAGCTTCATCAGCTTATCTTTTTTGTATTTTAGTATTGAATGTCAAGAAAACAATCTCCAAACTGCAATGTCATGTCATTCAGTAAATTCTCGAGTTGCGTCAATCGATCATCAGGCGATAAAAACAGTTCATGACACTACCTGCAATATTTACAAACTCCATCGATTTTCGAAATTCAATTATCTTAGTGCCAAAACATCTATATCCATTGTCCACAAATATTAGCTTCAATTTTCAAATCTGAGCAAGTTTATGAAGCCGACAGTTCACTGATAAACCGAAATTTAGAATTTACTAATCTTTTAGATCTGTACTTATCAACCAATCTTGACCTCAACACAGTCACCGTACTCGCCTTTATGGTTGCTCGACCATAAACTCGTTTAAGTTTTGAATGACCCACCAATATATGCTGTGCCAAACAAAGTTTGGCACTGAGTCACAGATGTGCTGAGCACAGTTGTGCTTACTAGGAATAGACCGCAAGCCCGTACTACATTTTTTGAAAATTATTCAATACATCTTGAAAGTGTATGATTTATATTCTTTGAACGACATTTTATCGTGGAGGACTCACTAATTTATATTTGTGTCAAAAGAAATTAAAACTATCACAGTTCGAAGCGAAATTTTTATAGTTAATACAGGTTTCGAAAACAGAAAAGGATTTTTTTTAAAACGTCAACCATTTAAGAAAGCTAACTATTAATATTTAATTTATGAATACGACAAGTTACTGACTAATTGAACTTTTCAGTTTGCCCTTCACTACACTTCAACAGATTCTCTATTGATTTGGTTTCTCTTTTTTCAGATAGTGGAAGGTAATAAACCAAAAAAACAATATAAAATATGTATGACTTATATAGTTCTGAAGTGAAGTTTCAGGCTTATGCTGTCAGTTGTGATGTTGCACATGAAAACTCGAGAAATAATTTGGGAATGAACTTGCCGAATGTTTGTGTTACAATATTAATGAATTCAGATACTGATCATGAATGAGATCTTTCCTAACCAAACACCATACAAAAATAAGATCAGAAACGAAAAAGTTGCCTCTAAGCGCGAAGGTGACACATTCCTGTACTTTAGTGAAACTAGTATCTTATATTGAATACGGTCATTCATTATGTCATACCGTACAAATCCCAGATGAGACCTTGGCGGGTTGAAACAGCGCTATTTGGAATTGTAGTTGAGCTGCAGAGAATGAAAGAGGGCATTTCTCCTTCGGTGGTCGATTTTGAAGATTGGCTTTTTAACGGACCTCCTTAAGAAGCCTCTTTTATTTTTAATATCCGTAGATTAGGTCTCATGCCGATCCCAGAGATGACGTCTTCATAAGGGAAGATGTCATCGCCTTCACAATATTGTCTTTCAAGAATAGCATTTGTGGTTCAGCCCAGCACGAATAATGAGATATTGGAGAACAGAAACAGCCCTGTTTGTTGTTGGATCACAAATGCTTTGTTTTCAGGCTCCGGTTTCATCTAGTTGCCTTGTAGTGAAAGCTGCAGAGAACGAATGATAAATCTCCTTCAGTTGTCGATTCCAAAGATTGATTTTGCAACGTACCGCCCTAAAAAGCCTCGTTTATTTTTAGTATTTGTTTATTGAATCTCATGTCAGATCTAGAGATGACGTTTTCATATTCATATCAACGCATATACATTCTATGTACTTCTGAAGTTAGTGAGGTTGATCTATCAGGCATGAATGCATATATTCATTTTCAATGAAGCGACCTTGCAACAAAAAATAATGATTGGTCTTCTACTCACAGTGGCGCAAAAATCCCACTTCCAAAAATGTTTGTTACTCTTGGTTGACAATGAGATATCTGTCGCATTATCTGAAAAGTATACCAAGGAACTTCCAACAGTGTTGGCTCTTCATTTCGAAAGATTTTTTATTGGCCTCTGGAAAACAGAGATCAACAAACGGTCTTTTAATCTTTGAAAAAAGGTTATCGAGAAACATGGCCTTTGATTGTATTTGGAATGCTGCTTCACTGATTGAACTTTGATGTTATGGCACACCGACGTAGTTTTTGGCTCTCCAGCTTTCTAAAAGAAAGTTCTCTACAAGTAGCAATCAATAGTTCTCTGTTTGATGCCTTCACTGTCAACGCTGGTGTTCTCCAGGGATTTATGGTACTTCCAACCAATCTATCACATACATGTTCCAAGAAGCTTCGAGGGATAGAAACCGAGAAGCATTAAATTTTCTTCAAGAACACGAATGTGTTAGGTCACATAATTCTGCGTGATACTTTGATATGTGTCACATTGAATACCACCTACATGTCTTGAAACAATCACGTTACTGAAATAGAAAAGTCAGTTGCCCAGTTATATCCAGCTCCCAAAGATTTATGAAGCTGAAATTAGATCGTCATTGGAATACAGATATAGAGTTTCACCCCTTAGCATACCCTTAGGCTTCTAGATTCTATACAGATAATAGCCATCTGCCTAAGTGAAGTCCTGAATATCACAAGCAACCTATAGAACCTAGAAAACTGATTAATAGATACTTTTGAGGAAGTGTTTGACTGGCAAAGTCCGCTTGATTCTACCCAGAGAGATACAATGTCAGAAGTTATGCGGCAAAACACAGCCGCTCGTCGCTCCGAGGTTCAATCCAACATTTTTTTTCGAATTATTTGCATAACAAAACATATTTTTTCAATTCTATCAGTTCATGAACTTTTTTCCTACAAAAACCTATAATATTTTTTCCAAATTTCATCATTTGCAATAAAATAGCGTGTGATATATGCTTCGTTTCATATCTGAATACCAAGTCTATTTTTTGACTGAGTCACTCAAACTATATCAAAATATGTAGTTGCATGTAATTAACCTCATCTGTTATTAATTCAGTGAAACTGAAAATATCAACAATTTGGAAATACAATTTTTCAAGTAAATTTTCAATTTACAATTTTCACAAGCTGAAATGAATGTATGAGTATAGTTATAAGGAGTTAATTCGAATGGCATTAAAACTATATAGTTACCGAACGTCGGTAGTTTTTTGTATGGCATGAGCGGCATGGTATAATTAAATTTATAAGTAGTAAAGAGTAATGACATTAGTCTCTCATTTAGCTGTACGAATTGACGTCGTATAGACTATACAATAATACCTAAGTTAATTGAAATATCTCCTTATTTTATCACTAATGAATGAGATATTGGATATTTTAAGGTAAAATATCGATGTTTATCACTGAATTTTTCCTTTTATAATTGAAAATACAATTAAGATGTCCTATTCATAAACAATCGTAAACAATAAATATTGAAAATGCAGATACCTAATCACCTTCTCTCGAGCCAAGCTATTAATCGAAACATAGCATGAATGAAATAAATTCTACTATAAATAAAAAACCACCTTTAATATACACTTCAGAAAGAAAAATCTCGATACTAGAAATAAAACACTGTCTTTCTCAGTTATCCACTGCTTGGCTAGTTTTCTATTTATTATAGTTGTCATCGCATACACTACAATTAATAAACAAATGGATGATTTTTCATGAATTAATAGATCAATGACAAAGTAGCTGCCTTTCTCTTTGAAGAGATATTAGAATTTATTTTATTTTAAAATATATTTATGGCGTTGGTAATTCTAATGATAGATTCATAACAATATTGAAAGAAATTAAAACACTGAGGTTTATGAAATATTCATGACTGATTCAGAATATTTTTGAAAAACTGTTTTGATGTCGGTAATAGATATTAAGTTTAAGAGTGCAAGTTTTCGTGAGTTTTTTATTACAGCTTCATTCATTGATAAAAAATTGAAATGAAATATTAAGCTATATTTTGTTATAGCTAAGTATATAGTCAACATGTCAATCTATGAAATAAAATCATTTCTCCTCATTCATATTTGACTCGTCTGATGAATCGTGTGTTTTCTGAAAAATCAAAAACTGAAAACTTATCACATTGTAAAAGCCTCAAAAATATATGCTCAAAGTTCAAATACTCTTTCATTGGAAAATATGTCACGTGACATGGAAATAAATTTTTTTTATTTGAATGCTGCTGAATCTGGAAAGCGCGCCAATTTTTCACAGAGATTACAGACGACAGTGAAATGATTAATCGTCAATCTGACGTCAAATGAAACCCAACAGGATTTGTCAAATAAATTCTGAAATTAAAACTGGGTAGAGGAAGTGGACGTTATCCATTTATCCTTCCCTCGAACGCGATGCCACCGGAACGTCACATCAATCTTGCCCAATAAGTAGACTTTTCTTTGTCATTAATTTGATGGAGTTTACGTTCATTTGGACAATTTCGCCGACTTGTTTTTGTGAATTCAGTGAAACTCAATGAACTGAAAAGAGATTCAAGAAAAAAGTTCCCTCATCAAGCTCAAGAATTGTGAATATATTAGGAGACCAGGTTATAAATAGTTCAATTTTGAATTAACTGAAAGGAAAACTTGTTCAGGCTAGTCTCAACTCACCTACACTGTAGGTTAATGGACTGACACCTATCAGAAAACAACTATTTCTCTGGCTAATACCACGAAGGGCATTTGATTTCATCTAACAAGTGTCGGTTCAGGAATCTTCATAGAGGTATTTCCTGCATATGCTGTTGGCGATACAACTGCTGGGGCTCTTTGGGCTCTCTCAGTGCAAGGTACTGGCCATTATCAAACCAAACCAAAGTTGATGATATTCCATAATCATGGATCAAATTCCTTTCAGATTATCATTCCTCTAACCAAGCTGAAGCGAATGACAAACAACAAATTTTTCATTGCTCCATCTAGTAAACAAGGTACTAACCAACCGCATATCCAAAATTCTCCCAACCCCTCGTATAAGGAAAGAAACCTTCACATATAATCAGTGGACATACTTGAAGACTGGCTTTAAATTAAATCAGCTGAAAGAACAATTTGTTCAGGCCAGTCTCGACTCACCTACACTGTAGGTTAATGGACTGACACCTATCAGAAAACAAGTATTTCCCTAGCTAATACCACGAAGAGTGTTGGATTATATCCAACAGGTATCAGTGCAGGATTCTTCACAGAAATATTTCCTGCATATGCTGTTGGCGATACAACTGCTGAAATCTATTCAAAATATGAGGTTGGTTAGTACCTTGTTTACCAGATGGAGCAATGACGAATTTGTTGTTTGTCGTTCCCTACAGCTTGGTTAGAGGTATGATACTCTAAAAGAAATTCGATTTTTGATCAACTTTGAGTTGATGTTGGCCACTACTTTGCGTTGACGAGAGGCCAACTAGCTCGAAACCGGTCTGCAAGTGTGCCCGTTTCTATAATTGATTCCAGCAGTTGTATCGCCAACAGCAAATGCAAAAAATACTTCTTTGAAGATTCCTGCACTGACGCCTGTTGGATATAATCCAACGCCCTTTGTGGTATTAGTCAGGGGAATAGTTGTTTTCTGATAGGTGTCAGTCCATTAACCTACAGTGAAGGTAAGTAGAGATTGGCCTGAACAAATTGTTCTTTTAGTTAATTTGATTTAAGCCAGTCTTCAAGTATGCCCACTGAATATATGTGAATAGTTCAATTTTGATAATATCTCCTCATCAGTTGCCTGCAGATTTTATAATTGCTCACTTCCTAAAAACCCAACAATGCTCATTTAGAAAATTTTCTTTTCTTAAACTGTAACGAAGTATATAGTCATAATTTCATTTAAAGATAACCTAGAATTCCTTCAGGTAAGGCCACTTCATTGAGGTAAAAGTTTGGTTGGTTTCATCAATCAATCAAGGTATACTTTATCGTCGGAAGAACGAGGTTCTTAAAGACAAAGCTTATATGCATATATAACTACGATTAGATAAAATTACATAGATAATTTGAGCTTATGGGTTTCACACAAACAAGATACAATTGAAGAAGGATAAAAATATATAAAAAATATCTAAAATGTAGTAAATGAAGTAATTAAAAATCTTTATACATTGACAAAAATTCAAAATGGAATAGTTGCACCAAACTATGAGTAAGAAGAACTTTTGCTATCTACAGACCGGAGACAAAAATCCAACTAGCTTATAACAAGCTTGTTGTAGGAGGATTTTTTTTGTATCTCTTCTGAATCGCTTGAGACATGTAGTGTCCCTAATAGCTGTAGGTAGGTGATTGCACATTTCGATGCCGTTATATATTATTCAGTCTCTAACTATATTACTGGATGGTCTTGGTAATCTGATATGATTGCTTCGCCGAGTATTATAGTAGTTGTTAACTAGAATGTACAGTGTATGTTGTAAATATACCAAGGTCTTTAAATAACGTTCTACAAGAGTATCTCGGACCTTTTCTGCATATATACCTCAGAGCTCCTTTTTGCAATACAAAAATGTTTTCATGAAGGTAAGAGCAAAATGCTCCCCAAAATGCAATCCCGTAACTCAAATGCGATTCAATTAAAGCAAAATATGCAGACCTAACCTGCGTTTAAACGCGGCTGTTCATCATATCCTGCTAATGTCAACTTGATTAGCAAAACAAGCATTGACAGATCGTGCTCTAGTGATGTGATATTTGATAATATAATGAATAAAATTTTATATATTCAAAGCTTATATTTTTCATGAAGCCACCCATGTAGAATCATCGGGCGAAGTAGTCCATATGTTTACTTTTGCAAAAATACAATATAAAAAATACGATAATCAATATAAGTTACTAGCGATACTGACTTTTCCTAGAATTTGACGACTTTTCCCTTAATTTGATAAGATACAGTTTGTCAAGAATAGGAAAAAGGGTGAAATTTTTGCGGCCTGCGCGTAACGAAAGGCTAGAAAGCATTCGGAGGAACAAAGATGC
>WOGR01008919.1:0-11592 GCA_015342045.1 Leptinotarsa lineolata | reverse complement strand
CAATGCCAAGATATTTCACCTCCGTTCCAAATGGAATGACCTCACCATTGAGGGAAAGTGGCGTTAAATCGTCTAATTTTCTCCTCCTGGTGAAGGGGATCATCACAGTTTTGCTGGGGTTGACAGACATCTGCTCCCTCTGGCACCAACTGTGAACAACGTCCATCGCACTTTGGAGGATATTACAAGATACCCTTCCCGACGTGGACCTTGCCAAAATGACAAGGTCATCTGCATAAGCTTGCAGATCCACTTCTCTTCCAACTAGGGCATCAAGCAGACTATCCAACAGGAGCGACCACAGAAGGGGAAATAATACCCCACTTTGAGAGCAGCCCCTGGTGACCCTGAACCTAATGGCCTCGCCTTGAAGAGTCGTAGTTGCAGTTCTGTTTACCAGCATGGCATAAATCCATCTGATTATGGTCGATTCTATGCCTTTTACAGCCAGGGCTGATCCTATAGATTTAGGTGGTGCATTATCAAATTATCCTTCTATATTGAGAAATACAGCAACCGCAATCTCCTTGTTGTCAAGAGATTGGGATAATGGAATAAAACCGGAAACCCAAACCAACAGAAGCTCAATTGAATATAACTCTTCAGTTCACCTTTTTCTGTAACACGACAGAAACTACTGATATTGAATACAATATAAAAATTGTATTTTTCTTAGGATCAACAAACAAAATATGATACAAATTGTGGAACGCACAAAAGAAGGTGGCATTCCTTATCTTTTCTGTATATTCTGTTGTAAAATAAACGAAGATTTTTTCTAGTCACTTGGATATGAACAAAAAAAACACCTTGAAATAAAACTCCAGAATGCTAGTATCAAATTTATCATTTTCGGAAAAAATGTACAATAAAAACTTGTGTCTAGAATTATGATTAAAAATAATTCGTCAAAGATATAAAATTTAACAACAATATACAATTATAATTAGTACAAGTCCAAATTGATCACACATTATTAACGCTGCTACAAAATCTCAATTAAAACAATTATATCTCGAAACTACAGCACAATTTAACCTCAAACTCAGTCCTATCCCTCCAAAAATACAATGAAAAATGTTCATGTGCAAGCCCTGCTAGCACTACCGAGGTATCCCGCAGGGTACCTCACCGAGCCCACTATTGGTCCCTACGTATATCAAAGACGTTATTTGAGTAGTAAATACTTTGAAATCAGGCGAAATTATTTAATTGCTAAATGACTGGGGGACATAGTTAAAAGATCTATTAGGGGAAATTATCTGGAGAAGCATTAAATATGCACAATATAATACAACCTCAAATGACTAAGAAGCTGAAAGTCAAATATTGAATCCACAGAACTCAAAGACGAAAATACAGCAAAGTTAATTCTGTATATGGTGTTATTAGCCCTTGTTTCTGTCAATCTCGAAAAGGTCGAGCTGTCATCAACCTGTTACCTCAGAATGGCCTTTTAATATTTTTCTCAGCGAGAATTTCATAATTATTGCTTCTACAAGTCATTCTTGCTTAACTGATTCTGCTGTTCTAGAAGTTGCGCCAAGGATTTGGGGCCGTGGCCGCTGAACAGAGACTGCTGCGGCATGTGATTAGTCAAGTTCTCTGGAGGCTTACTGTTGCGTAATTGGCCGGCCAGATTCGGGGTCCAACTGTTGTTGAATAATGAATATCCAGGCATGGTCGTTTGGGTTTGTACAAAAGTTTTTTCCTGAGTTGGTGGAGGCTGCGGAAATTGAAAAATTTAGGCTATTTTAAACAGTAGAAGAAATTGTATAATAGGAATGCTGATTGATTGCGTTGAAATGAAAGTATAAATTTTCTGTGAAATGGTGGTTTCAATAACAGAAATCATGAGAGGTAAAATGTTCAAAAGCTACGTTGTTTAGTCAACATCATTTTACAGTGACTTCCATTAGGTTTAGTCAACATCATTTTACAGTGACTTCCATTCGATTTTTCCATATTCTCTCTCTGCCTCCTTTGCAAACGATTTGATATTGTCCAATGATGAAAAGTGAATTCATCGCAAGGCATAGTTCGAATTTAACGAGACTTGATAATTTTATGGTAATCATTTTCGTTGAATCAAACGATAACTTCTGCTGCTAAATTTACAAATTTGGATTCTTCCATGTGAGAGATACACTTGCTATAATAACTAAAATACTACTGATTTGCTAATTAAAAATTATAACCCAACACATTTTATAGATAATTTCACTCCCGTGAAAGTATCTATAAAAGAGAGGCAAGTCTCCAACTTTTCTTCGATGTTCCAGACTATCAAGGTTGCAAGTGATGTTCGTGTCTTCATGACACCTCAATCAAACTTTTCTGTGAAGACAAACTCATATTTTGTAAAATTTCACTGGTGAACTCGACTAAAATCCTAAAAGTAAATCCCCATAATTTGGAAAGTTTCTAGCGAAGATATTTTTGCAAAATATACTAAACAAAAAGTATTGCAAAACAACTCACATTAGACATCCGCGCCATATTGCTCCTGGGAGGTCCAACAGCCGTGCAAGGAAGATTCGCTTCTTTCAGCATGGCCTGCCGCATGGACATCCCCTGGTTCGTGTTTTCGAAGGTATTAACGCCAGCATCGTTTACAAAACTACCCGAATAGTTACTCCATGGCGAGCTGAACAAATCCCCCCCGCTGCTCTGACTCGCCTGTGACTTGCCCTGCATCATCGCGCCACCTGGCGGAGGTTGAAGGTAACTGCTGGAGGAAGGAGGAGGAGGATACGAGGGGAAGTTCATGGCGTACTCCGAGCGGTAACTCTGCTGAGGCTGCGGGTTGTTTTGCCACCATGAAGGGTTCACCACCATTGTCAAGTCGTCTCGCTTCCACGCGTTGAAGGGGTTCGAGGAGGAGGAGTAGGAGGCATTTTGGTATGGTGTGGAGCTGGGGATGTACCCGGTTTGCTGTTGTGGCTGTGACTGCTGAGGCTGATACCCCAGCGGAGGCGGTTTCTGGCTTACGTTTATCCCCAAAGGCTTAGTGCTCATGTTCTGGTAAGGAGGGCTGATCTGCAATCCCATCCCGGACAACCCCGACTCCGTGTTGGGGTACTGGTAACTGCTGGGGCCGTCCATCTGCCTTTTCGGTACGTTCCGGAGAGCAATGAGGTAATCGGGCTGCGAGGGAGGTGGCACAGGGAATGCGGGGTGGTTCTGGTTGAAGGATTGCGTTCGGAGGGACTGGTTGAGTTGCTGCTGCTGTGACTGCTGCTGTATTTGCTTCTGTTGTAACTGCGTAGATTCGAATTTAACGGACTTTTCTTTTTCCGGCTCGTCCACGGTGAATTTCACCTGGAAAGGACAACTCGAATTGATGATTTCAAAAATATAACGATGACAATAACCATACAGAAAGGCCTCCAACATTTGATTTGCCATGCTCTCAAATCAACATCAAAATTTATTGAAAAATACAGAACAAAAGTGATATGAGAGGCGACAAAAAGTGTAAACTTTCATGGCCGAAGAAAACTGTGTTTATTTCGGTTTCGTCTACAATAGCGGTAGATTTTTTCATTCTTATAGTACGTGGGCATACTTGAAGACTGACTTTAAATCAAATTATCCTGCAAGTGTGTTCCAATAATTAAAAATCGATTCCGGAAGTTGTATCGCCAACAGCATATGCAGGAATTACTTCTGTGAAGAATCCTGCATTGACACCTGTCGGATATAATCCAACGCTCTCCGTGGTATTAGCCAGTGGAGTAGTTATTTTCTGATAGGTGTCAGTCCATAAACCTACTGTGTAGGTGAGTTGAGACTGGCCTGAACAAATTGTTCATTTAGATAATTTGATTTAGAGCCAGTCTTCAAGTATGCCCACATACTATAAGAATGAAAGTTTTTTGTCCTTTTACGAGGTCTTGGGCCTTGTGGATATGCAGTTGGTTAGTACATCAACAGGCAGATGGGGCGATGTTGTTGGACGTTCGCTTCTGCCTAGTTCGAAGAATGATACTCTGAAAGGAATTCGACTTTTAATTACCGGAAATCATCGACTCTAGGTTGATGATAGACACTACCTGACGTTGACACTACCTGGTTGGCCACTGACGAGTGGCCAACCAGCCCGAAACCGGTCTGCAAGCCACAACTACAGCAAACGTCAACGTAAAAATAGAGAAGCTTCGACAAGGATGATTTCAGGTTCAGCTACCAAACAGAGCACATGTCAAAGATGAACGGATGTACACCCGGAATGAATTTTGGGAGCTTTCCCAAACTTCTTCAAATGCAGTTATCAGTTGAATGGTCAAACCACCAACGCTGACAAAAAACTTGGCAAGCTAACTTGGGTGTCACACCTATAGGTGGTTCCACTTATGTAATTTTTATCAAGTACTGTTCTTGGTTTTTCACATGTATCCAATCAAGGACCGCCTGCCCGGTACAGACGATGCCCAACGGGCTGAAACTGCTGTCTGCTGGTGGCTCTTAAATTGAAATCAAATTGGGAAGGATCAGAATAGTACTTATCTTATATTTTGAATTTCATGGAATTATTTTCCGGCAGCTCGACTGCATATATATACGGACGTCCAAGGCGGCTCAAATGTCCCATGCAGAAAAAACGTCGCCAAGTTTATTAGAAAACGCATGAAATTTACAAATGGAGGTTCTGAGTTTCAAGCCTGAAAATTATAGGTCAGATAACATAATCACATCAAGCCATAGACATTTCAGCGATGTTATCGGCAGTATTTCAATTACTCGGTTACAGATGTCGCCAGCAGTAAAATTTAAAAAAATACCATAATATAACCAAAAGAAAAGTGATTAAAACTTGATTTTAATTGAATTCCACAAAAATGCTCAAAAGGGTAGATGTGCATGTGAAAAATGTGGCTTCACAGGTTCGTATAAATTTTAACACAAAGTTTTGCCTGATCCATGGCCAGATTTTAGCTTAGATCAAGATTTTTTTCTGCCACCAAACAAGAAGAACTTGAAAAGCGAAGGGAAGAACTTATGGCAAGAGGATTGCCCAAACAAAAACCTATCAAAGGGGTGAAACATATTGTTCTAGTTTGTTCTGGAAAAGGTGGAGTTGGCAAAAGCACCACATCAGGTTTGCTTCACCCTAACTTCACTTTAACTGCTGTGATGAAGATATTGGTTTTCAGTAAATATAGCGGCAGCCTTGAAAGCCAACCATCCCAGAAAGGGAGTAGGGCTGCTCGATACAGATGTATTTGGCCCATCGATACCTCTGATGATGAATTTGAACGAAGCACCTATATTGAACAAAGATAATTTGATGGAGCCACTCACAAATTATGGAGTGAAATGGTGAGCGTTTCAAAAACAAACTGATATGTTAAAAAAAGTGTTTCTTGCAGTATGTCAATGGGGTTTTTAATCGAGAAAACTTCTGCCGTTATATGGAGAGGTTTAATGGTAATGCAAGCATTGGAGAAATTAATGAGACAAGTTCACTGGAGTGAAATCGATTATCTTATTGTGGATACTCCTCCCGGAACTGGTGATACACTGTTGAGTCTTGTACAAAATTTGCCGATTTCAGGTATTTGTAAGGAAAAGGAGTAGATTATAGTGCAGTCTCTGGTTTGAAAAAAAATTAAAGAAACCTTCAAAATGACCTTTCAATTCTAGACAACTCAGAAATTTGTCAAAGAAGACAGGAACATTTTGGGAAATTTTATTTTTAAATCTTCAGCAGAAGTTGAAATTTCACCCAGCAAAAACATTTCCAAAGAAATAAAAACAAATTTCCAAGTGATATAAACAAGTCATCATTGTTATCCCGAAATTATCCGAGATTTTCACAAAAAAACTTGAATTTGCCTCTTTGTGCTAGTAGGTGTCCAATCTTCTCAGCACGAAATTGTTGATTTTTTTGTTGCTCATTTCAGAATATTCTGAAGCTTCTTTCAAAATAGACACTGCACCACATTCTACACCTTCAGCTTTATATTTTCTCTCCATCACTGAAAGAGGAAATACAATAATTTTTCTATGTACATAGGAGTAGTATTAGTCACAACCCCTCAAACTGCAGCCTTGGAAGTCACCAGACGGGGGGCGTCAATGTTCAACAAATTAAAAGTGCCAATAATAGGTATCGTGGAAAACATGAACTATGTCAAGTGCTCGTCTTGTTCTGAAAATATCAGCATTTTTGGAAAAGGTACTTCAACACTCGCAAATGAATTACATTGTGATATTCTCGGTAGTTTTCCACTCGATCCCAGGATATCTTCCTGTACAGAAAAGGGAATGCCCATAGTTGTCCAAGATAGCACAATTGATGTTAGTAAGGTCTACAAAAGTGTAGCTGATCACATGGTCAGATTTTTAGAGAAATAAAGGATCAAAATAGAATTTTTATAAACCTTGCATTTGTTTGAAAAGAAATATTTTTTTGTAATTTTAACCCTTTCATTTACAAATAAAACTTTTGAATTAGAAATTTCTGGAGTCAAATATATTTGTTTTGTTTTGCTCCACTCACTCAATCGACCGCTCTGTGAGTCGGTGGTTCAAGCCGCAGGCCGGACGATCGATTATCACTTGCTATCGTCCAACCCGTGTTAGGAATCACACGTTAAAAGGTAAAACCTCGTTAGTCCTTAGCTTGCACAAGTTTCGACTTTTGAGAGTTGTCGTTCATAGAGGGCGACAGCTGGTTAACGAAAAAACAGATTGTAACATTAGATACGGAATAATTTTCTTAAAATAACGATATTTATTCACCACATAATTGGACATGTAAATAAATGAAAGGCTAGCTGTTATATTACACATTGCTCATAATATGCATACCACCACATTTAAAAATAAGAACTCAAATATAATAGTTATATATAGAAACAAGCTGAAAGACAATAAGTAAGTTCTAATAAGGTTTTCTACATTTAAAAAACTCCTCGAGATTAAAATAAATTATTGATTTGAGGCTTCTGAAATTAAGTGTGGCATAGAGTGTTATTGAATTTCCCTACAGATGATTAGCAAGGTCAGCAATGTACAGTGAAACCAACGTGAACGCTAATATGCTTCCTTGTTGAACCCTAATGTGCTTTCAACAATTCCAAATTGGTATGATTCCATTTCACCAACCTTGTTAGTTTTTACTTCTTCATACCGTTTTCGCTGGTAGAGTAAAATTTAAACTATTCACTAGTTTTTCTACGAATTCCACAAGATCAAAGTTTCTCAATAAACACAAATAAATGTCCTGTTAGGGTCACAAAAAACTCCCATTGAACATCTTTTCTGGATCATCTAGAAGTTTATTTTAGAACTTGACAGTAGCCGTGCTTGTAGATCTTTCTTTCTTAAAGCCATATTGTTTCTGTTCATGTTTCTATACACCTATTTTATATATAATTGTCCATTCAATGTTTCATATATACATTTTTTTAAAAGAGTTCACCAGTAAGATGTTCAAATCTTTGGGTAATAAATCACATTTTTGATTTGATTTGTTCAATGGGTATTAATATCAATTTGTGGCTAGAGCTTGTAAGGCAATGAAGCACGCTATGTTCAGTATTGCAGAAGGTGAGAGGTCTTTTCGAATATGGATGTGACCTTTGCTGTATTGAGGCGCTTTCTGAGTATTCTTGAGATAAATATATTGGTTTTACATAGTAAACTGTCCTTTCTTTTTTTTTTCCAAAGTTCATAAAAGATGAATTTCTCCACAAAAAATAATTTCATTCACCTTCGATTGGTCCTACAAGCCAGTTCGGTTTCATAATTTACCTGTCTTGATGAATTATTATATTCGAACATTGACTAAGATCGTCAAAAATATAGTAGAGGTTTTTGATGGGACATTCCCTTGGAATCAGGTCTTCATAATGAAGTAAATGCTTAGTAGTAAAAATATTTAATTTATTAAGACCTAATAATAACAACCCACTCATATAAAATAAAAATTCAACTTACAACGAAAGAAATACATGGAAGAAATCTCATTACCAAGATTGAGCTTGAATATAATATAAAAAATAAAAGTAACATCTTTCAAGTATTCATTTTCACCTTGTATGCGATAGTACAGTCCAAGATAATGTCAAAAACAGCTTCTTCTGGGATTTATATACGGGGAGGTTTCAGAAAGCAGCAAATGGTTTTTCTCGCACATTTAATAAATCCAAAACAAGAACTTTTTCCAATCACCAGAAAAACAATCCTGAAGATACCAATTTGGAAGGTGAAACGCGCATCGAGTAGAGTATTGCATTTCTGCTTGTTTTGGATTTATTCTATGCTAGAGATTCTAGTTTCACCTTTTACATTTAATAAATGATTTAATAGATTAAAAAAATATGAAATGACTAGAATGAATTCATTAGTAGCTTTCACAGAATCGATTCTCAAAATCTACATGAAGTTTAATATATAATTTCACAAATGATCAATTTTCACAAATTTCTAGGAAAAACTCAAAAATGTATGGTACTTGAAAAATGTTCTTGATAAATTCCAATGATATTTTAAATAGTTGAACAAAAAAATGAATAGTTTTATGATAATTATAAAAAAAAAATTCTTAAAGCTTTACAAACTTGAACATTTTCTAGGGAAATTCAGAAGGTTAAAATAAAGAGGCCAACACATTGAAGTTTGATGTAAACCAGAAATATTAATCTCGCTGTAATATTTCCAGATATATTCCTCAAAATGGTCTCGATATGGATGTTTATCGATTTCTTAGAAATGTATTCAAAACGTGAACAATAATAATCATTAAATATGTAAAAAATCGGAAATCCGAAGTTACTTCAGGGATGTAAAAGAAAAAAATTACAAAAATTTTGTGGAACTTCAACCACAGTTAAAAAAAATTCGAAGTCTTCAAGAGTATTCCCATTTTTCTTTGGGATAATAAATAAAATACTAATAAAAATATTATGCATATCATAAAAATTCCATAAAAAATAATTTGAAGAATTACACACCTAACTGTTAAGAAGTACAAATATATAAAATTTTCAATATCGGTTGAGTCAATTTTAAATAAATTTTCAAGTCATGAGAATTCCAAAGAGCCTAGTGAAAAATTAGGCTCTACTAAATGAATGATTTATAACATACGATTGAAATATAATTTGATTGGAACTTATACAAAAAGATAATTTTCTAAAAAATTGACCATTTGGATTAAGATTTAATTTTAAAGACTTTGAAGCCCCAGTCATAGCTAAGTTGATAATTTTTTTTTGTATAACTGTCGGAAAATGAAGTTCTCAACTCAAACTTCATTGACTGCAAAATCACTAGTAATAAATAAAACTTCCTGAATCTCCCTGCAGGAATCATAAAAACATCTCAATCTCCACTGGGGATATACAAAGTGAACAATTTCTTGATTACCTTACATAAAAATATATACACACATTTTTAACTAGATGGTTTGGAAATAATTCCTAGACAGCCTAGAAAACGGCACATAAAGTTGATTCCCCATCAATTTCAGCACAGTTTCGCTTCTAGTATAAAGTATAGAGAATCAAAATGGTACAGGAAAAACGGCATGAGTTTTGCGTCACATAATCCCACAAATTGTTCGCTTCAGTCAGTAGATCAGTGGAGACTACCACTTTTTCTTGTGCTCGTCCATGGAAACGCCTCCGGGACCCAAATAGACGATCATTAGGAGGCCTCCGATAACGGACAGTGTCTAGAAAAAAAAAGATAGTTTAGGAGTCAGACTTACGGATGGGAGCTGTTTGAATGTTTTACCTGGAAAAAGTCGTACTTGAGGAAGTCACGTAACGGCTTGTAGTCAGGGATATTCCACCATGCGTTATGATAAAAGTTCAGAGTTGAGAGCAGCAAGACTAGAATCAAAGCTGACAATTTCGTTTTGTAACCGACTGTCACTAGCACCATGAGAGCTGATCCCAAAAGATCCAACAGAATCTGAAAAGGGAATTTAATAAATGTGTCCATGTTGTACTTAATAGTTGATGTATATAACTTGCTTATGTATAAAAAAAGATCATAGAGTACAAAAAACAATAGGACGAAATAAAATCAACTGCTATTCTGAAAGAATACGAAACACTAAAGAAACGTGGTGAATAATAAAAATGGAACTGCAGAAGCAACCACACTCTGATACTGAAGGGGGGGGACATTGCCTTAGATAAAATTCCAACATAGTCAATAATCCACACATATGTACTTCGCATAATATTTAGTTATGTTTAACTATACACACAAATTAATTGACAAAGGGAAATTGAAAAATATCCGCCATCAAAATGGACTTGGTATGTATTAATTCGGAGCAGTGCATTGGTGTGTCATTTTGGAACTCTCAGTATGGTGGCTTCTCTCTATTAACAAATATTTCACTGAGGTTTGGAATATTATGTTGCCACGAACCTGCTAAATTTCTTGTCAATTTGTTAAAAGTGAGTTAATCTATGCAGAGGGATTCGCAAAAGATCACCACTTCCTGTATGTAATTATGATTTAAAACATTCAACAAGAATGAAGGCAAGTTGTTATATTCTGTAATGTATTCTGTTGCATATCTTAATGAGGAGATCTAGAGGTGATTTTGAATTGGGGTGCAAGTAACCAGGTCCAATTCAATGCCACGAATGTCTCCGAACCGGATATAATAATATCAGGACAGACAATTCCGCTTTCTGCTTCGATAATTTTGTTGACAGTTAAAATGAACACTAATAATGTCCTGGCCTAATCATGTCGCTGGAATTGCATAGGCTGCTTCTCAAAAGCATGGAACTCTTGTTTCGTACTAGAAAACTGTACATACCTCAGCAACTTTTGATGCTTTATAAAGCTCAGATCAGACCTTCTTTGAAGTACTGTTCCCATGTATAGAGTTCCGCCCCTAAGCATGCACTGAAGCTGCTGGATTCCATCCAGAAAAGAGCCATTCGCCTGATTGGAGACACGAACAGCATTTGCAACCTTGATAGACTGGAACATCTTCTATAGATACTTTCACGGGAAGTGTTCAAGGGACTTGACACATTTGATTCCACCAAGAGCGGTACATATCAAAAGTACGCGATGGACTGTGGCTGCTCATCGTTTTGTGGTTCAACTCAGTACACCTCGAACTTTATTGTTTAAGAACTCTTTCATTTCGAGAACTGCGTATCTGGAATAAACTTCCTGAGAACGTTTTTCCAAATAAATTTAATCTCCAGTGATTCGAATCCAATGTGAATCGCTACTTTCGCACAGGCACCGCTCTTAGAGCGCCTTAAGGATTTTTCCGTAGTGCTTGTTTTCTCCTTAAAAAAATTAAAATAGAAGGGACAGTTAGTATTTTACTTTCGAAAAATAGATAACCGTAGAATGGAATTAAATAATCTTTATGGAATCCTTCATGAAAAAAAAACGTATTACCATTCCAAATAATAATTTTCTGTTACAAAGATAGTGACCCAAAATTGAATTCCTGTATAGAGTGGTTGGGTGGGGGTAAAATCAAGAAAAGAAACTAATTTAATTTTCCAAAATTTTCATCTTAATATATATAAATCTCGTGTCACAATGTTTGTCCTCAATGAACTCCTAAACCACTTAACCGATTATAATAAA
>WOGR01008918.1:0-11593 GCA_015342045.1 Leptinotarsa lineolata | reverse complement strand
ATGTTGAAGAATTTTAAGAAACTAGGATGTTTGATGAGCCTGAAAGTCCACTTCTTGAACAGTCATCTTGATTACATCCCGGAAAATTTGGGAGATGTTAGTGAGGTGGGCGTTTTTACCAAGATATCAAATTGATGTAAAAACGTTACCAGGGCCCCTGGACATGATGGAAGACTACTGCTGGTCACTTCATCGTGAAGCTCAACAAGCGACTCATCGCAGGGAAAGCTACACAAAAAACTTCAAAGAAAACAGAGAAAGGAAGTATAAACCAATTTCATCTGACTAGTGAAACCTACATTACAACACAATGTCATTATTTCAAGTAACCTACTGTAAATGAAAACCATGATAGTGATTTAACATAGTGTTTCATTAATTCAACCATATACCGTACAGATTTTAAATTATATAAAAAAGTCATTTTCTCAAAAACTATGGGTGATACAAAAAAACTAGGACCAGATTTGGATCAAGCACACAAAATTCCATAAAAATCGGCTATTAAAGTAAACAAAGTTTTCAAAAACATTTTTTTTGTCGGCCTGTGATAATTCAACGAGGTGATTTGGTGACGAGAGAATTCTTATTATTGCTTTGCCACTAAAAATGATATCTATTTACGTAAACTTTATCCTGTTGAAATGCCCAGAAAGGGGAAAGGGACTCCTCACATTTTTGCTGTATAAATAATATTTCTTATTTTTCAAATACTAAGCACCATAGAAAATTTTCAGTTTTCATCTGTAGCAGTTTGCTCTCCTGGAAATCAACATCTTGATGAATGGAGTAATTTTTCAACAAGTAGAAAGGAATATGTAATTCATTCTTTTCCACTTTTCCAAATACCTGTTTATTCTACAATTATCAAAAAATGTTCATCCCAACTCCATTAAATAAAACAAATTAATTTTTGCTTGTTCTCAAAACTCTCATAAGAGTAAATATCCGAATTCTAACCGACCTTCGCCTATGTGTTCAAACTAATAAAATGATATACCCTTTTGCTATATCGAAAATGCTCAAATAAACAAATAGTTTTTGAAACTTGAAGGCTGGTCCACCAAAAAGAAGTTTTACAGCGTTAAAACGCTTATTTCCATCAGCAATGAAACTGACAGCTATGTAATCAACATCTAGGTGTAGTTATTCTTGCCTAGTTATGCATCATTATCACCATTTCAATCGCTGTCACTGTCCTAATCGAACTGAACGAATGGAATCATATATTCGAATATGACTTGATTTAAAATTGAACCTTTGCAACCATGCTACTATAGAAATTCACATATTCAAATAAATATATACAAAAGACCGAAATGAAAAATTAATTGCCACACTTCACTGATTCGCATAACCCTACGAAAATAAGACAACAATCCTCCTCTTTGAATACCAACAATTCATATATAAATATCTGGAAATCTCAGCATCATAATCGAAACTTTTCCATTGAATGAGACTTTTTTATTTCAAATGAAAAAGTTTTTCCGAAATCGAAAAGCATACGCGACGTATTGGTGAAGGATCTAGCCGTGCCAAGTTGGTCGGCTATTATTGACACATACGACTTCAGTCATTTACGTACTCTGTTTATATATTCGAACACAGTACTTTCAAACAAGTATTCTTGCTTGAATTTCTCGATCAGTTAATTGAATTCATTTACTTCGAAAATTGATAGTTTGTTTTTATATCGATGTATTTGCATATGTCGGGAAAACAAAATTTGACAGCGAATAGAATTTCATTGTTTTATAAAATTCATCTCTTGGAAAAGTCGATATAATCATGTCTATGTTTTTAGGTACAGCGGCTACAAAGGCGACTACTCTCCTCAAAAATCTGACCATCTAGGAATACTGGGATCAGGAAACTTCGGTGTCATCCCCGGCGGAACTTTCTACAACGACTACGATGGAGACCACTCCAGCTATGACAGCTATGATTCCTACCTCCACAACGGACACGGAAGGCCTTCCTTCTACTCCAACTCCAAACCCTACCCTCAGGAGCAGTTTGCCGACTTCAGAGACTTCGCGGACATCAACACGCCATCCGATCGTCAATACTCACATTATGTGATCGTTTACGTTCCCAGCAATAACGGCACGACAACCGAAAAGAACGAAGTAATTAGAAAAACTCCCAAAAATATCATGGAAAGTTTGACTATGCTGGATTTAGAACAATCCACTGACACAGATAATGTTCCCCAGAAAAAGCTCTCTAAGTCAAAACGGAAACTTGCCTTGCTCAAGCCTGAAAAGAAATACTTGCAAAAGAAGAAAGCTGCTAAAGATCTGGAAGAGCCACTGTTGGCTCTCAGCTAGTTGGTGATAAAAATATAGTCCGCGTGTAATTGTACATATTTCGAGTAGGTACTGATAGTTTAAGTTGAAGTGAGAAGTTTGTCAACAAACCGAAGACACTTTGTTTTGAGATTGCATTTTTATTGCACAGTTGGGTGGCCAGTGGTCAGATTTTTGGTTGATATTTTGACTGAAAAAAAAACAAGATTATACCTGTTGATGAAATCGGCAGTAGTTGTCGAGTCTCATATAAATTGAAGTCTGTTCTCTTTCAGATATGATATCTCAAGTGATTGCGGAAAATTAGTAAAGGAATTATTTGTTTATAGGAGCATTTTCGATAGAGCAAAAGGGTATATCAGAATAAATGTATCCCATATAAAATAAACCACATTTTCAACCATGAACATATCAACGCAAATCATCAAATAATTCAACTGAATGAAGATTTTGATGTTTTCATTTTCGTAAAGAAAAAAGATGATTCGCAGTGATGGAAAGAAATGAAGTGAGTTATAAAATGAATAGGATTCAAGCTACTGCCCCAAGATAGTGGTTGCTCTGTATAGAAAATACTTCCAAGATGACTGACATTCAATAATACCTACTTCAAGAGTGTTATCAATACACTCTTGATACATGATCTTCCATACAACTATTTCCTAGGTTGCAGATAATGACATGAGTGAATGATTAGTTTCCTTTTTTTCCAAACATTACAGGAATTAATCTTTTGTTATTATCAACATTTTACAAATATTATTTACCATTTCCAGTCAGTATATTATTTTTTGATTCGTTTCAGAATATTTTTTTTTTGATGAAATACTACTATGTATATAACTTTTCACCCTTTAATTTTGCTCTAATTATTTAATCCTTCCTATCTTGCATTATTTGGTACTGCTGAATGCTATTTTGATCTGGTTCTTTCTGAAATTCACTGGAACGATTTTATTCATAACACAGCTGTGAGTATTTGGGCTAGTTTTTTGTTCATTTGTGTTCGTCAAAGTAATAGAAACGTTTCAAACTATAATATACTAACAAAACGTAAAGGTTATGGTAGTCAGATAGTCTCAGATCTGAAACAGTTTGAATTTGATACTTCAAAGCTGAAAATAATAATGAAAAGTAATCCGATAAGAATTAGGAGTGACGGAGATTTTTTAAACATTTTAACGTTTTTTACCTATCGAGAAACAAAATGGGAATATTTGCCAAAACTTTGTAAACTCCTTTTATTCTCGATATGAATTACTTATTCTAACAAAATACATTTTATCGAGCATCTTGCATTTTGTTACTTCGTATAACCTATTTATTTTTCACCTATTCATTGTTACTACCCCAGATTCACAAAAAATCAACATGATGATTTCATGAACAGAATTTTTTTCAACGAATGTATGATTAACAATAATGAAAACATTAACAAATCATTTGCTTCTCTATTGTTGAATAAACTCAAAGAAGTCGGATAACTACATTTTGCGAAATATTTTACCCGTTTATACTGGTGTTTTAAATGAACGTTACAATGTTCAATTGAATTCCAGAGGAATGAGTAGTTTGGATAGATATCATCTAGTTAAAATGAACTTGTGTGATTGTGAATACCATAATTCAATAAAGTTTCATTTTTTGATAAGTCGTTTTATTTCAGTTGAATAATATTGAATTCAGTTGCATGGTGTACAGGGTGTAACATTAGTACGTTAAAATATTTAACTAACGTATTCCTGACAATTTTGAGAAAAAAATCTTCATGAACTTGTGTCTGTAAATGCTTTGTTTCAGAGATACAGGGTGTTGAAATTGAATTTTTTGTTCGTTTCGTAAAAAATAATTTATCTGCACGAAAATTGATATTCGTGGTCTTTTGACGTGAGAAATCATAATTTCGTATTAATTTTCATGTAATATCTAGAAAGCGCTGCGTACGCTGTCATTATTCATTTCAAATTTTCATAACTTTTTTTACAGTAAACTTTTGAAAAAACCTAATTTCCACACCTTTTCCAATTGAAAAAATACACTTCCTCCACAACGCAGGAGGTGATCGTTTTCGAGATATCTAAAATTTTCTATATTGATGCATATTACTTAGCTCCTAGAGCGCTAAGTGAAGTTGCTGAGAACATTACAAAAACTATAGAGTATGTGGTGGATGTCGTCAAAATAAACAACTTTTTGCTATGAAATGTTTATCGAAAAATCATTTGTTTTTGAGATACAAATAACTAAAATTGAAAAAAACTTATGACAAAACCAATCATGTTTGGAAAATTTTCAACAGTCAAAGGTTGGTGCTAAAGAAGATTATACTGAATCATTATTTATGCCACTGAAGATGTTTATATTCGAGAACAACGATTTGTTTTGGTCTGAAATTTTGTAAATGAGAAATATTGACTAAGAATTTCTCTCAAAAACTTAAAAAGTAATGAAATCATGAATGTGTTATTATTTAACTCAATACAGATTATAAATTTTAAATAAAATAAATAAATCATTCTAACATCAAAACGTCCACTGATAATTTCCACTGATAATTTTCATTTTTCCGTCTTTAGTTAAGGTGGAATTTTAGGGCTCCGTGAAACCGAACTTAGAATATTAGTTCAAAACTTGAGAATCCAACAAAAAATGTATAATTACCTGTCTACTGTCTCATAATATTGGCCTTTTAAACCAATCTCAAGTGTTTAACATGACTTAAATATGGGGTTACATGTTTTGAAACTGAGGTTAATAATTTCAGAAAAACGAAATGCCTACAACAAATAGACCTATAAACTTTGTTGTACAATGAAAGAATTCCAATAATTGATTTGGAGTTTAAAATTCTGACATCACTCACTACTGACATCTATTCATCATAGTTTGAAGTCTTATTTCTCTGCAATTATTTGAATGGTAATAACATCTTCAAATACCTGTTATTTATTTGTAGCTCCATTATTTGAAGCCTCCAAGTTTATTTATGATAAAACAATGATTCAAGCAATAGTATTGTGCTGTGTTACTCTATATACAAAGGTGCTGTGTACATATTCCAGGCTATTAGAGAATTCTTGAATTTACTTCTTGGTGGGAAACTGTTTTACTCAGTTCTCATTTTGACTCTCTGTTTTAAGTACCTATAAGTTGAACTACTCTACACTAGATGGCCAATCGCAACATCAATCATACATGTTCTTTTAAATAATTATTATAAACTATTATAACAGTAATGTTACGCAAATGAGATTATCAAAGATATGACTTGGACTTGGAACTGAAGTAGTAGATTATACAGCCTGGTACAGAAATTTGTGAAGTTCTTCGAAGCTACATGTGAGTAATACTTCTATAAATAGAGTAATAATTGAAATATTTTGGGATTCAACACATTATGTAACCGATGCACTGAGAATATTGCCAGCATCAATTCGAGTTGGCAATTTTTTATACTTTCCCAGTTAAGCTTATTATTTATGTCGAACTAAACGATTTCAATAATTTCGAACAAGTGCAAACAGTAATAACATCTTTTTTATGTTATAGCAAATGTTCGCATCTTATGAAGATTATAGTAATTATTTGTACTCGATCGTCCCAGGAAATAGTCTTCTGGAATTTCTTGACTTGTACTCGATCGTCCCAGGAAATAGTCTTCTGGAATTTCTTGACTGTCAAATTTGTTTAATTCATTTTGAAAATCACTGTAGCTTTACATCAATGATAACAAATTTTGATTTCATAAACTACACCTCACGATTTGATTTTTATAATTTATCACATGTTTCGCTACCAAATTGGTTTTTTCGTAGTGGAGATCAAATCGTAAGGTGTAGTTTATTAAATCACTATGTCACTATGGATCTTCATCAAGTAATGGCCAAATCAATCAGAAAATTAGAAGAAGCTACGACTAGTTTCTTGGCCTTGTGGTACTTGAAGAGTATGGTAATCATTACGAAAAAGCTACTGTGATAGCGAAACATATATAGCGATATATTTTGAAAATAAAATGAAGTTACTACGGATATTCATCAAGTAACGGACGCATCAATCAGAAATCTCTAGAAAAACCATTTTTCGTTACTGTTGTTATCGATATGATATTATGAAGAATTTTGGAAAAGTTTATCGGAAGCAATGGTTGATAGAAATAACAAATGTTAATCGTATTTACTTTTACAATCTTCACAATTTTTTTGTATAGATAAAGGAATAGATATAATGATAATATCGAATGGTAATTATTTGTGCAATAGAAAAAGGTCATATATCTCGAGAATGCCAATTTCAATGTTTAACACCTTGTCGATCCATAGATGAAAATTGTCTTACACTACGCACATTGCTTTCTTTACAAATTACCCTGGCCGGAAAAACACGCCGTTTTTATATGGACGGACGACCAATGGTTTGTTGTCAGTGGCGATCCTAAAAATCAAGGGTGGGGTGGGGGGGCTTACAATTTACAGTAGCAAACGTTTTATCTTTATGCTTATAAATTCGTCCAGTACGACAGAAAAATCTATGTTTTTTTAATAATCCGATTCAATACTCAGTATTGCCAAATTGTACATTTGTTCAGCTATTGTGGATTTAACATAGATTTTAACATTTTTCAATCTATTGAAAGTGCGTTCAGCAGTGGCACTATTTGTGCCTATGGTGATGAAAATTCGGTAGAGTTTGGATATAGTCAGAAATGCATTTCACAGATCATTTGAAATGAGATATGGCAATATTTCTTTGGTTTTTACATCAATTTGATAATCTTTAAGGTATCTGAAAAATAAATAGAAAGATTGGTATCCAGCAATCACATCAATCGTATTTATGAAATATGCTAAGGTCTCGTAAACAGCGTAAGTTATCTTCTGAAAATCATATGCGTTCACTATCTAAACAAAAAAATTGTTCGAAATTATCATGAAGTCTTCATATCTATCATCCATTGCTTTGAATGAATGTGTCCAAAGAAACATAAAACACGGTTGTTTTAAATGGTTCACGAGGGCCGCTTTGCACATAATCCTCAGCAGTTTCTTCAGAAAGTCGTTTTGTTCGTCAAATACGTGTTGTTTTGAATTATTCGGTAGTATCAAACCACAATTTATTTGTGAAATATATAAAATCGAAAGGACGCTAAGAACAACATTTTGCAAAGGGGGGTATACTGCCCCCCTGCACCCGAGGGCTAAATGAAATAAATACCTGTATATACAGGAATTATCTGTATTCAAGAGACTAATGTAGAGGTTGCAGTTCCTGCAATAATATGAAAGATACATTTTTGAAGTTGTTTTTCGTGCTTGGAAAATTTGCTTTCGTGGGGTCACTGCGGACTGATTTTTCGTTTTTGGAAGTCCTTTGAAGTAAGGAAAGGGAAGAATCAGTGCAAATATGTCTCTTGATTTTAGGGCTCACATCCTCTTTTGCCAATGTCTATTTCACCAATGTTTGGATTACCCGTTCTGCTGAACTGCTAGCTTCCGGGTATTCGTCACGAATTTCCTTAGTGGATATGGTTACCACACGAAAATGAATTATAATAAGCTGGAGTGCTTCGAGAGGAATCCCCAATATGAATCATGTGCCACGAAAATGATTGCAGCTCTCGTTGCAAGACCACTATATGAACTTGTGATCCAACACCAGATAGCGCTGCTTCGACCGCCAATGTCTTATTGGTTGTACTGGAATGAAACACTTGACTGTCCTTAAAAAACTAGCTGTAAGTAAAGGTGACATCTCTTCTCACGAAAACATCATCTATGGGATAGACAAAAGGCTCAATCCTTGAATATCAAAGACAAAAGAGGCTTCTAGAGTGGAGTAAAGTAGATTACTTTATTTGACCATTTTACATACACTTGTACATTTATGGCAAGTTACAAATACCGAAATTCTTGATCTGGATTGAATATAAGTAAAAAATATAAAAGTATATATAAAATCATAAACATAAAGTCTTTGAAATATGTCGCTAAAATTGAAATGTAGGTATGTTGATTTAATGAGGCATTTCGTAAGTTAAAGACTCCGCCATTTCAATATATTTCTCTACATTATAGAAACAGTGTTGAAGGAGAAAGCTTTTGATGATAAATTCAAATTTAGTGAGGTTGAGTGACTTCACAGATGAGTGAAGATGGTTATAAAGATTTAAGTTCAGTGAATTCCTTTGACTGATATTCAGATTTTGCCTGGGCAGGTTCAATAAACTTGCGGACCGGCTTTCATATGCATGATTTTCACCATGTCTTTCAAATTAGTCAACATTTCCATGGATTTCCAGTAACACTTTATAGACATACAGTGTTGAAAGTGGCATAATGCCGAGTTGAATAAAAAGGGGACGACAATGATCTTTGTGATCTGCTTCAACTAGAATTCTTATGGCCTTTTTCTGGCACCTAAACACACTTATCGAGTTACTTGAATGACCCCAAATGAGAATACCATAAGAAATAACAGAGTAAAATAATCCGAAGTAGGCTCTTCTCAGCGTCCTCAAGATAACCACATCGTTCAGTCACCTCAAAACGAACAAATAGTAGAAAGTTTGCTGAACATAGCTTTGATATGATCAGACCAACTCAATCTATGAATTATAATGAATCCTAAAAACTTAACACTTTTAGATTGGGGAATATTGCGATTGAAAGATACGATTATATTTTGAGTTTTATCTTTATTCAAGGTAAGTTTGTTACCAGCAAACCAATTATAAGATAATGTTTTACTATCTTCCATCATTAGTTGTAAACGAATTAGGTTTTTACTAGAGCACATTAACGTTGTATCATCTGCAAACAAGATACATCCTACTGGTTTCATGAGACTGCATAGGTTACTGATGAAGATTAAGAACAATAGTGGACCTAAAATGGATCCCGGAGGAACACCATGCTCCATTCCTTTGAGGTCTGACTTTACATTGTTCACTTCAACCAATTGGCACCGATTTGTTAGATAAGATTGGACGAGCTTGGGAGCAGTGCCGCGGACACCATAGTAGCTCATTTTGTCAATCAAAATACTATGCGATACACAATCAAATGCCTCAGTCAGGTCACATAATGTCAAAGAAGAGTGCTTTACCTGATCAAGACCTTCTACTATGTTCGACACTAATTTGAAAGCCGCTTGGGTAGTTGACCTATTTCTTCGAAAACCATACTGTAAATTGTTGAAGTAGAACCGTTTTTTAAAATAGTAATAAAAACGATTTTTCAGAATTATCTCAATTACTTTCCCAAATATAGATATTATGCTAATAGGGCGATAATTATCCGGTGAAGATCTAGAACCTTTTTTGAATAAAGGTATAACTCTAGAAACTTTAAAAACATCTGGAAATATTTCAGTTGAAAAAATTTCGATTATTGGTGATATCAGAGGAGCTGCGATTATATCAGCCATCGAATCAATCATTTGGCTATTTACGTCGTGTGAATCGCGATATTTGCTGATTTTGAGAGATTTTATCGTATCAACCACTTCTAAAGACAGATAGGGTCCAGAAAAAAGATTCGCATGGCGAGAAAAAGTTTTTGTACTCATTTATATCATTGATCGAGACATCAGCTGGTAGCTCTACTGGTTTGATTGCATTATTAGGGTACCTTCTACTGTTTATTACATTCCAGTAAGCTCTGGAAATATTCGTGAAACTCAATATAAATTTTTCATTTGCTCCTTTTTTCGTTTTTTTCGTTTTCATAGCCCTGAATGCAGTCGTATAGTATAGATTTCGTGACATATCTGCTGTGACTTTTGCTGCCTTGAAATTATTTCTCATTTCCTTAAGTGTATCATCAAGCCATGGTAGTTTCAGGTTTTTTTTTTTGAAATTTCATGTTTCTTTAGAGAAAATGATATTTTGATTGAATTTTCAGAAGTATTCATAAGGCTTTCTGAGAACCATGTCACACCAAGTTGATCGATATTCAAATAACTAAAATTTAACCCGAGTAGATGATTTCTGAAATTTGTTAGTCCTTTTTTTCTAACACAAAAGATGTTAATTCTCTCTTTACGAATTTCTGGAAACTAGTTGGTGATTACAAATTGCCCTTTGTGATCAGATAGACAGGGGTCAAGCACACCAGTGTCATATCAATTTTCAGGTAGACTGGTAATTATATTATCTATGTATGTGGATGATTGTGCAGTGACTCGTGTGAAGCTATTGATAGTTATTTTGAGATCATAAGAATCTAGTAAGCATTCAAATTGGAAATGTGGAATTGTGTTAGACAAGAAATTTCTATTAAAATCTCCTAGTGATAATATTTTCATGATGCTTTTCAATAACTGTGATAGAAGAGCATATAGGTTTGACAAAAAGACATTGACGTCTCCTGTATATGATCTGTAGACACAAATAATCAGCATATTGATTGATTCAATGAAAATGTCACAGAACTCAGAGTCGAGTTCAACACTGTAAAAATTCAAGTCTGATATTTTCGAATTCAAATTATTTTCACAATAGATGGCAACCCCACTATGTTTCATATTTTTTCTGTAGAAGTTAGCAGCTATAAAAAGAGTAGGTGAATTTACATTTTTAATTATTTCTTCTGTAAAGCAATGTTCTGACAAACATACAGTATCATAATCAAAATCACTGAAAATACACGTAACTCATCGACTTTATCAGATAGACACTGAACATTATTGTGAAATACACTCAGATTACTTTTGGGTGAGTTGGTAATGTTCAGTTTCTCAACATGGTACTCACCAACTGACCCTGAGTTGATGGTGCAGTCTTCTTTACAAAAAAACGCGACACCAGTGCTCCGCTGGACCAAATTTCAGGTCTTCATGCTTTCTTAAAGTTTTCATGGATTGATTGTGATTTTCATTGATGAATATAGTTCAGGAAATTTAGATGGGTGATTTTCGCACACTACCTGGGGAAAGTGTTTTTCCAGTGTTTTTTTCAGAACATCAGATTTGGTGTCAGGTTTCAGCCGAGTTACGTGAAGGGAAATAATTTCAGGTACATTACTAATATCAGGTATTGCCTAATTTTCGCCTATCATGACTTTTCTACTTTTCTTGAATTTTTTTTGCGAAAAACTTGTTGCCATTTTTCAACTCCAATCTCCAAATTATGCACATTGTGCATCAAATTAGCCGCTCCAACCTTCAAGATTGCTGCATTAACTTCTTCTCTTGTTATAATTTTAGGACATTCCTGGTTATCTTCTTTATTTGAGTCCTTAATCACTGAACTATACGATTTCGAATCTGGTTTTTGTGATGAT
>WOGR01008917.1:0-11593 GCA_015342045.1 Leptinotarsa lineolata | reverse complement strand
ATTATATTAATGAATAACATTTCTTTACATTACCATAATAATACACGTATCATTAAAGTAATAACCTAAGTTTTTCTCAAGTAAAACATTTTCAATATTGAATAATTCAACTTAGGTTAGTTTAAGTTATCACGTTAAGTGGGACGTCTCGAGACTCTTACATGTACATATTTGATTCAAACAACTTAGCTATATTAGACTTATGAGACGATAGAGACACATTCAATGGTCATTTTCTCCAAACGGAAGCCTGGAAAGGATTCAATAAGTTGTATGCTGAGATAGACAATATCTTTTTGAATCTACTCCTAGTAACATAACATCTAGTGAGCCCAGAGATTGTAAATGTTTGCGAGAAAATTATACAAGACTGTTCCGGAAAGTGGAATAATAAAAGGGGACTTTTTCCAGCTAAGTTTAAATTTGTTTTGACATTACAAACTATGAAAGCTTGGATTCTACATTGAGGGGCGAATTAAGGAAAAACGTTTTCCTCTCGACTGTGGAGACTTACTACACTAACAAGAAGTAATTAACATAGCTTTGAAGATTCTCCTGTTTCTAAATGAACTGAATTATTTCATTAGAGATTAAAGTTCTCAATTGAAATATACGAGATAATTTGAATAGTTTGTGGCTTATGAGTGGGAATATGATTGTCTTTCACAGTGTTATTTCCAGATCTATACCGGTCAGCTCATGGAGCTCCACTCATAAACTTTATCTTCAGAATTCTAAAAACATCTGTAATACGAGTGTACAAAATTCTTTTGTGTCAAATTAGCGCCAAAAACATATTTTATAACCCGTTTCGAAAATTCTGTATATCGATTCACATATAGTTTTCATTATTTCTTTCATTCGTGTTACCGAAAAAGCAGTGAAGTACGGACTAATAAACTATTTTCAAGGTGACTGTCGGAAAGTCGAATGACATTTTGTAAATGAATGGAGAAAAACAACCTCTCCTCTAGCTAATACCATGACTAATATTGAATTACATACAACAGATATAAGTTTTCTAACAAAGGACATCATAGCAGAAACCAGTTTTGATGCTATTCACATGGATTTCAGACTTAGTCACGAAATATATTAATAAATATTGGGCCCACTGTAGTGTGGTGGAAGTAGAATAATAGAGTCCACAGCAGCTTCAACAAAAATAACCGATAAACGAATCGAAACATTCATTGCATATTTCAACCTCAATTTACATGATTTTTAAAGCATGAAGTAAATTCCGGTTACAACTAGATGAATGGTGACCCACCGCAAACAACATCTGACAGCTGGGGTAATTGATTCACCACACATAAATGGGAAATTAAACTAATGAACTATGAATTGAAAATTTTCATTTAAACATGGTGCTGTTATATTAACATCACGAACCTGTATAATCACTAATTGGACCCTATGAGTATAGAATTTCTGGTACCCTCAAGGTTGATCAACATATTTGATCGATCGAATTACAGGGTTCGTATTATCCTAATCGGCAATTTGTGCATTATTGTATTAGGTACATACTGACATCGCGTAATAATGTTAGGGTATACTGGTGAAATAGTTATAAACGGATTGGCATTGATGAGATGAATGGTGTTGCTTGACGAAACGAGCCAACGGTCAAACTGATGAGAATGGATTTCATGTGTCGATAAGTAATGTTCATATTTCATTCCTAATGATAACTCCAGAAACCTTCATGACGGTGCTTTAAAAATATTTAGTTGACAGGATTATGTAAAAGTTTTTGTCAAAATCATGCAATCTGATGAAAAATTGATTCCTTGAAATAAATTAAGTTAGTGAAATTAAAATACACTTTGATTATTGTTATGGATGCGAATGTAACTGTCTGTTCTCATGAATGGGCTGTTTGCAATTTTTTATTTCACAGGATGAAAACTGAAAACAGTGAAAACTAAAAAGAAGTTTTCGGTAATTATTTTATTTATCGTAGGATCTATAATGTGTTGTGATTGATTAACAATAAATTAGGAATTGGCCTATTGAAATGGGTCTGATTTCATTACATAAAAAAGTGTTTTCAATAGTCAAAACTTTTGAAGATTAAAAAATTTCAAGGATTTCAATGGTTAATTTACTTAACTATACCTTGACAAGCTACAACTACTATATACATCTTTATACAAAAAAATGTAGGAATCTTCTCAAAAAAATGAATCTCTCCTAAAAATATACGCCTTCCAATTTAAGTAAGAGTACTAAAATTTATCACTACTAAAAACAAACCCTTTCAATTCACACTTATTTATTGTTTCACAAGTATAACGAAAATAACATTTTCTGAAAGAGAGAGAATAATTCACCAACCCAAATTAAGAAATAAATTGAGTTGCTCAAAACCACAAGAATATATTTGACGAATAAACTACAGTTTTGGAGGAAAAATAGGAGAAAGAGCATTTACCAAATAGTTAACATTTGCTGTGCTGTTTTATTATCTTGCAAAAGGTCAGCATGATTTTTCGATAATCCAAGTCTCTTTATATTAAGTTTCAAATGATAACAGTGACTTGTATGTAGGCGTAGTTATCCCTGATCTATCCTTAAATTTTATTGGTAACATATTTCGAAGGATGTATGAATGCCTTGGAGAGAGTATATTCTGGTAGAATTATGAAAATATTCCTGCAGTCCAAGAAGTAAGTTTTTTATGTATTGCAGACGTGTATTATGATATTCCTTATGCGGTATTTTTCCGCAACACTACTCGATTCCCAAAGGTCATGATTTTGAATTGAATAAATCACCACATATATCAACTAGTAGTGTTTTCGAATTTCTCTGAAGTAGTATACAATATGGCGTATTGTTGGGGATTAAGTAAACCGAATACCAGGCAATTTCTGTTGGAAATTACAAATTTCATAAAAGGGTCCCGAAATGTGAAGAGAAAGTGATATATTGTATTTTGTTTGTGTGTGTTTGTGCACGTTTCTGTTAATTTTTTGAGTTCAATGCCAGACATAAGCATCTGGCATCACACCATCGGTTATCTAAAATACATCTAAGCGAAACGTGACTTTTAAGAACAACGGTTGGCACGGTATGAACGAGAAAAACTTACTTCCTTCTTTGTAGTTGATAGAGGAGAAATGTTGATCTTGGGCAAAGAGGCAGCTAAACGTCTGGGCGTGTTGAAGTTGGGACTAGGGGTGAATCAAATAGAGCATATATCACCTTTTCCAAAAATTAAGAACGTAAAAGTATCACTGACTATTTTCAGATCGGTCAAACCAGAACAACAAGCACAGAGGCGCGTGCCGGTTGCAGTTGAAGCACTGGTGGAAACTAAAATAAAAGAGGCTTTACAGAGTGACATCATTGAACCCGTAGAAGGATATAGCCCATGGATCTCACCCATTGTCATAACTTACAAGTCAAACGGTGACATCAGAATTTGTGTAGATATGCGCAGAGCAAATCGAGCGATTCTTCGAGAGAATTATTCATTGCCGGTTTTCAATTCCATTATGACAAAACTTCGAAATGCCAAGTATTTTTCTCGGTTGGATTTAGAATGGGCCTACCACCAGATCGAACTTGATGAAGAAAGTCGTCCCATCACAACGTTCATAACACACAAGGGAATGTTTAGATATAAACGCCTGATGTTTGGAGTCACATCAGCGCCAGGAATTTTTCAGAGGATTTTTGGAAATGTATTATCCCAATGCGAAAATTGTTTCAATTATCTGGATGATATTATTGTCTATGGGAATACGGAACAGGAACACGACTCCGTTCTAAGTAAAGTTATGGAAATAATCCAGGAGAATAATGTGTTGTTGAACAAAACAAAATGCATCACAAAGGTTCAGCAGCTACATTTCCTAGGGCATAAATTATCACATAAAGGAATAGATGCGGACCTTATCTGCTTGCCTTCGTCAAAAGAAGAGGTACGCAGCTTCTTAGGACTGGTTACATATCTTGGGAAATTCATACCTGACTTAGCGACAACTGAACCACTCCGGCAACTCACCAGGCGGGATACCAAATTTATCTGGTCGAAGCAGCATGACAGTAATTTCGAAAAACTCAAAAAAGCTTTGACGAGACCTCCTACTTTGAGTTATTTCGACCCGTTGAAGAGAACCCGATTGATAGCTGATGCCAGCCCTTTTGCATTAGTTGCAGTGCTTTTCCAATTTGAAGGCGACATACCAAGAGTTGTTTCATTCGGAAGCAAGGATCTATCGATACGGAACGCCGCTACTCCCAGACGGAAAAAGAAAGCCTTGCGTTGGTTTGGGCGGTCGAACGATTTTATTATTTTTTATTAGGTCTGGAATTTGAATTGGTTACCGAGCACAAACCATTAGAGGCGATATTCAAACCGATTTTGAAGCCTCCAGCTCGCATTGAACGCTGGGTACTACGACTGCAGTCCTTGAGATTTAAAATAATCTACCAAGCAGGGAAGGAAAACTTCGCGGACTCCGTTTCAAGACTATGTCAGGTAAATAATATGGGGACGATCGATGAAGGAAGTGACCACCATATATTCCTAATCGTCGAACAGAGCACCCCGAAAGCAATGTTAATTACAGAAATAACAACGGAGAGTCTGATAGACCCAGAGTTGGCAGACGCAGTGAAGAAACTTAAGGATAACAGCTGGGAATCGGCGAATAAAAATGTTTTTTTCCTTTTCGTTTCGAATAACAACTCTTGGACCAATTCTCCTTAGGACCAATAAAATCGTTATACCAGCGTCGATGAGGCCCCAGATACTTAATCTGGCACATGAAAGCCACCCGGGCGAAACGGTTATGAAACGCCAACTTAGGGCCAAGGTATGGTGGCCTTTAATTGACAAACAGGTCGAACAATTTGTGAAACGATGCAGGGATTGTCTGTTGGTTAGCCGACCCGAGAAACCCCCACCAATGACTCGTTATGTGTTCCCGAACGGTCCCTGGGAATACTTGGATTGATTTCATGGGACCGCTACCGAACCAAGAACAAGTTCTGGTTGTTTTTGTTATTTCTCATGATATCAAAGCATCAAGTTTCTGAAAACAACAGCGTCTGCTGCTATTATCAATCATCTAGAGGATAAATTTTGTCAACTTGGAATCCCGAAGTCCATTCGAGCAGACAATGGTAGACAGTTCTCTAGTGAAGAATTCCAGAAGTTTTGCGAAGAAAACAATATCCAACTAGAACACATACCACCATATTGGCCACAAGCTAATGGAGAAGTTGAAAACATGAATTAATCCTTGCTCAAGAGACTACAAAGTCATAATAATAAACGAGACTATAAAAGTGAAATCAGGAAATTTATCATGATGCATAATGTAACTCCCCATAGAACAACTGGAAAATCACCTTCGGAATTGATATTCAACAGGAGGATAAGAGACAAAATCCCTTCAGTAATTGACCTCATTGGAGAAGAAACCGATCAAAAAGCCCAGGATAATGACTTTATCAACAAAGATAAAGGTAAAAGGAAAGTAGATGGAACACGGCAAGTAACGAAAAGTGACATCAAAATAGAGGACAAGGTTATTACACAAAATATGATGATTCCACATAAGCTCACTTCCAGGTACAACCCTATAGAATACGTAGTTACACAACGGGTTGGAAACGGAGTAACCCTTGTTGGAGATGGGAAGACAATGAAACGGCATGTACAGGTAAAAAAGATTCCCTCGTATGAAAATGCCGAAACAGGAAGTATTCACACCACGTTATGAACTTTCAAAAATACTAAGCATATTTATGACTTTCAGCCACCGAACAAGATGAAAGGCGGGAACAGATGATAGCTGCCAATAGTGAGCCCGGACAACTAGAGCTACCAAACCACCACCAATCCAGCAGTTATCCCCTAGGATAGAGCCATTGAAGCTGATGAAAATAGACGGAATGTGGCAGCGTACCGACCCCACGGCATAGGGATAATTCATGAAGAGGTTGGATAATCAACAGGTGACTGGGCAGTATGAATCAAGCATCGAGCGAATGCACATCTTTGGGTTTAAGTTGGGATTTATTGTAAATATTGAGAAGTTAATAAAGTGTTTAGTGAAGTGTTGTCTATCATTCTACACGGTGGGTCAGCACACTAGGTACTACCTGGCTTCAGGTGACCTCTACTGAAACATAAAGAAGGTCACGCCTTCGACCACTAAGCTAACTCTCTAACTCTGTCATATATTAAAATGTTACAATATATTGTACTCAATTTAAAATATTGATGGTGAGAGGCAGATTTTGATCAATGGAGTACACTTTGAAATAAATATATTAGGCGATAGATACCAAAAAAATTATTTGAAAAACAAATTGTTTCTGGTGTGGAATTATGGACACATTGGCCTGATATGTGATGAAACTACTGTCTTACTTGCAAGGGAGGGCGCTGCAAATAATTTCATCGGACAACAACCTGTCGTTGGCATCACTTTGGGTTTTGCTGAACAAATACTAAATACCTGAATGTAATGCAAGAAAAGTTTCATATTTCTAGCAGAATTGACCCATCCTTTGAAGTATGGGACTAAACACTTGTTAGATATTAACAGGAATGACCGACGTTGACTAACAGGCACTACTTAGAGGTCACTGTCATCTGAATTATCATGTGAAGAGACTTGGACTGTATACTGTCTGGAAGATGATGTGCCTGCCTGTGCCTGCCCCGATACGAACCGAGGTAGTTCTGAAGGATTTCACTGTTGCCATTCAACCTGGAACTTACCACATATAATAATCGGCTTCTTCAAGAAACTGAATTGATTTGGTCGAGTTTCAATAGGTGTGAGCCACAAATAACTCTTACGAGTTGCAGTGGAGATCAAGAAATTTTGGGAAGGAACAAAATATTGTGTAAGGGACGAGTGATTCTTATACAAGTTAACACTAACTTTCATCAATAAAGACGAAAGTTTGCGTTATGGAATATTTTTTTCCAGAGAGGAAAACAACGCTTCAGTTCTAGATGAACTAACAACGAAATCTGTTTTTTCGTAGGAAGTATTGAAAAAATGCTTAATTTTGGTGAAAACAGAAGTCATTGTTCCGAAGAGTAAAGAAACAAATGTTCACAATTTTTTGGTTCAATAAGCACACCATCAAGACATTACGAATTACTGATTATAATTCAGAAAAACATTCAGTTGTTTAGGATTATTGAATTAGTATGAGTCATTGAAAAGTATATCTAGTCTTTAAACAAGTTGCTACTGAAATGTTGGTCGTCTCAGGTAGTTTTATTGAAACCAGTCATTACCAAGAGTTCCGTTTCATTCACAATAAAATTGACATCTTACATCGAAGAGTACATGCACACAAATTTTTATCACACTACGAAAAATGTATATTCACAAAACAATATGAGTTATTCCTGATATAATTATCTGTGCACATCCCGTTATAGGAAAGTATATGTATATGATATCCATTCTACATATTGTCAAAATAAAAGATAGAATAGATTGAAATTGTACTCTACTAGAGTTCAAGTTGGTATCCAGTGGTGTTCAACTAATTTTAGCTAAAATCCAAAATTACCTACTAAGAATGAAGAAAAATAATGCTATTCAAAAGAAATAACTTCATTATTCACATATATAATACCTTTTCAATATCATATATCTTCGAGTGGATACTGAGATTCGGTCATACAATTCGTATTTATCAAAAAATACCGTTCAAAATAAATGGAGTCCCTTCTTTCTCACTCATAAATATTAATTTCTTGTCTATCGGTTTACATTTTTCAATAATTTCAAGTTTCTCTTGTTAATAATATAACATAAAAGACATGAACTACATTTTGCTGAACAATATCAAAGAAACTACTACGAGTAGTTACAATTACAAGGTCAATAATAACAGTCACAATGATAGGAGATGACTTGAATCGGAATGGCGAATATAGCGAGAACACAACTGTTTGCATTAGTGACCCTAGTTTACTATCAAGCACGAAAAATGAATTTATTTCACACTAATGTACTATATATACAAAGAATATTTCAACACTAGATATATTCCAGTATGTGATTCTGTCGATTTTACTATTCATCTATACGCACTAGGAGATTGAAATGGTAATCTTAACAGAGGGTAACATATTCAATTTTTTGAATGTGAGTTATTGAAATAAACTCAAATGCACCTAGTTGATCTTCCAAGTAGTATTGACTCTGTAGTTTTAATTCGAGGGCTATATTTTAGGTGATTGCGATCTCAACAATATTCCTATGCGACTTTTCATACGTTTGTAAATTCCTGCTATCTCGTTATATTTAATTTCTTATGAGTGTGAACCTGTAATAACGCTGATCATTTATTCATGGTTAGCCAGAAAACCTTACAATTAATTTTCTACCTCGCAGACCAGAATGTAGTTTTTCCCTATACCATTTAACGAAAACCCTGTAACTCGTGATGATAGATCGCCAAATACAGGTGATAATCCTTCCGTACGTACGAGGCCAAAATTAGGGACACTCCCTCGAACCATTAGGTCCTTAATGTGAAGATGGGCAGGGCCAGGCCATCGGTGCACATAATTCATCGGCAAAGCGATCAATCAATCAATGCCCGAACGTCTTGACAACATAAATCCGATTTCCTCTTCTCTCTTTCCTTTTTGCACTCGATTCGCTTTAGAACTACCACTATATATCGGGTGGATATACGGATGGAAGTGGGTTTATTTGCGTGTCTGTTGGATTTAATAGCATCACGTAGGGAAGAGAAGATTTACGTTCGATAGTTTAGTATTTTTGACAGTTTTGAAACTGTCCATTCAGTAAGAGTTTCTGAAAATGTAAAACTGAATGAATTTATTGAATATAAAATATTTGGTCATATATACAAGGCTATCCAAATTGTAGTCTATGCATGGGAATCCCGTATAGAAATAGAGAGTGGGTGAAATTCTGGCTTCTTGACTATTTCAGAGCACTATTCATTGAATGAATTCCACCACCAATATTCAAACTGTGTTTTGATATAGTTACTTAAAATGAAGTAAATAAAGTTTTTGAAAATTTTTTAAGCGATTTCTTTTGGTGTCTTAATGCTGTATTTGAGAAGAAAATATAAGTATGATTTCTAAAACGACTAAAAGCCAAAAAATAATTATTTTAAGCAATAAACAAAAACTTCTTTTCCCAGGAGTCTGGCTGGGGGGAACGGTAGCTTTTTCTTCGATATCCTTTTGGACCCACCGCGGGGTCTCCAGGTTGTAATCAGGGAATCGATGGCCGCGGTGTTTTGGCTACTCATTGTTCTAGCCGCATATCTTCCTTGGAGTTCCTGAAATCTTAAATTTATCGGAATAATATCTATTTGGTTATATAGATCTTGGGAGGGATGTCTGTAGGGAAGGTTATGGATGTTTCTAAGGATTCTTCTCTCGGTTCTCAATATGCGGAGGACTTGATTAGGGGAAAAGGTGCAGTATATTGTGGCTTTGTGATCCAATATTGGTCTAATGAAAGTTTTATAGGTATGTAAGAAAGTCTTACTACAACATTTACCTAGCTTGCCCCTCAAAGCTTTTAAGAGATTAGCTCTTTACAGGCTGGATGCCGCGAGCGCTTTTATATGAGGCAGCGGGCGGGCCTAGTACTTTCGAAAATGGAGACTAGAAACTTCTTGCTTCGCATTGAAGCTCACCGCCATCTATTATACAGTTTGACAACTATCGGACAGGAAATAGTTACTGTCTAGTCTCTTAGATGGCGTTACACGAGAAAACGCGCGTTAAGCATGAAGGAGCGTTCAAAAAATCAGAGGGAGGGACATTAAAGAAAAGCACTGTATATGTTGTAAAGTCAGACGAAGAGAAGAATTGGTACCCGCATAGTCGAGTACAAACGGAGTTGTTCAAATATACCGAAAGGATAGGAACGTCGCAAGAGTGAACATATCCACCAAAGATCTGGAACACATCATTGAGAAGCACCAAAACGAAGCCAAGTCACTCAAGTACGCTACTGAAGATGACTGCCGCAGTTGCAGTTGAATCGTTTGAAGATTGTAACCAAAGAAGACAACGGCAAAACCAGGAAACCAATCAAAACAAAACTGTTTCATCAAAATGGATGTTCTGTTCGGGCAATGTATCTCAGAAATGATCCTTATATATTTGAATTGATCATCTTCCAATGTGGATAACTTAGTATTCTGAATTTCTTCCACAATCGTACTATGCAACACCCCAGACATCAATCACCTCCAACTTACCTACCCTAATTCCTCCCAATTGAACGTTTCACTCCGATTTTCCATTAGTCAGACAACTTCCAACATCCTAATCAACTCCGGCCGAAGTTTTTATTGGATGTTAGTGCGAATGTTTGACGAAAATAATTAGAAAACAATTACGGACTCCCCGTAGACCAAAACCATCAATCAAACGAGTGCAGCATCTCTGGAGATCGAACCGTCGTTCGGGATATTCGAGGGAGAGAAGTTAACTTCATACTATTCGATTCCCGAGGGGTACCGCTCTCGGAGGAGGATTCGCTAAAAAACGGACTAGGCACAGGATCTGGGAGACGGCAGAAGCATAATCGAAGGTATCGCTTGCTTTTTCCTGTGGATATTTTGAATTATTGGTCCTTCGAGCCGGATAGAATCTATGAACCCTATATATTTCATGAGTTGCTGTTTATCTTTCATAGTGGAAAAATAATTTTTATTTCTAATTATTTTCTTCACTGAATATAAAAGCACATAATGAATCTATTATCTAAACACCTCGACCGATGTTTCAATCACCAAGTGATCATCTTCAAGGAAAAGATTGAACTATATATACTCTGCTAGGTACCTGCGTCTCAATTATTGTATAACTAATTTCACAATGTAGCCTTATCTACTAGTCATGTAAATGCGATAACTAAAAATATTATTTTAACAAACTATACAGGGTCTTTCACGACGAGCGTTCGTTAGGAGTATATGGAGAAGGATTCAAAATAAAAACTTTAAATTTTGTGGCAGTGAGTTTCACAAAATGGCATTTTCAATTAAAATATTTTCAACTTCCGGTCTCTTTCCGTTATACCGGAAGTTGAGGGCAACTTCCTTATTTCAAACGGAACACCCTGTATTTTATTACATTTTTGAATTTCTCAGCACATTTCAGGCCCACCTTGTATAACAATGCCTATACCCAAATTTGTCAGTTTTCGAAATAGTAATTTTTTTCTGAAAAAATTGACAGTTACAGCACCACTCCGAAAAAATCATAACTCATAGAGAGTAACAGTTGAAAATGTGAAATTTCACAGAATCACACCTTAAGCATCATGTCATTAACAGGTACATCGAATTTTCGAAAATAATTCACAGGGTGGTCGAAATTTCCACCTATAACATAACATCGAGAAAAACTGATGAAATACGATTTTTTCAAATGGAACCATACACTATTCTATTATTTTGGATACTACAAAAAAAGGACATCCAATTGATGAAGAATGTGCTATACCTTTTTTTTATGACTTGAGTTTTATCAATTGTTTAAATTGAAAGCTTCAATAAATCTATCTATCTACCTAAAGTACACCCCTGGCAA
>WOGR01008916.1:0-11593 GCA_015342045.1 Leptinotarsa lineolata | reverse complement strand
CAAAAGTTGCTGAGGTGTGTACAGTTTTCTGGTTCGGAATAGTGTTCCAAGCTTTTGAGAAGCAGCCCTTGCAATTCCAGCAACATGATTGTGCCAAGACATATTAGTGTCCATTTTTTACACCCTTATTTCCTTATTTCATTTGAACTCGAAGTGATCTTTCGAGATATTCTTTTTCATCGATCATAATAATTTTACATCCAAACTAATACTTTGATTTGGATATACGACAGTTCGTTCTTCAACTGATTTTTAATTTTTTCCAAACCACTTCAGAAACCACTGTTTCGGCAAATATGTCTAAGGTAAAACATTCACTCATAATTAAAAATGAGTGGCCATATTGTCAAGAAAATAGACTTGTTTTCCGATACACTCAATAGTTTGGTAGGCTACTGTCATGGTAGATCAGGAAGTATGCATTAATAATTTCATTATAATATCTTCATTACACCTGGCCACAAGATTTTTAACAAAAATGGGGGTTTGAATACTGGTTTATTTAAGTAAATATTGGCCTTGAAATTTATATTATATGATACATTACAGTATTCCAACATTGGTTACTTTTTCCAATTCGTAATTTCTTTTTGATGCATGTATGAAAAAATCAAAGGAGATTCCTTGGTGATAACCATCTCGTGGATTATCACTTATACTTGTATATTTTCAAAGATCAATATTTGAGGCAAATACATTCTTTCTCTTCGAAGATGTTTTTTTCTACACGTGGAATATCTGGTCTGAGTTTGGTGTAGATACAAAAAAATGATTACTATCCCACAAACGTCAGGAAATTTAGACAATAGAAAATATTTTGCGATAATCGTTGTTAATATTCAGCAATCAAGTCATTTTATAAATATATTTCTACAACGTGTTCAATTGAATTACATGTTATTTATAAGTGACCTTTAAATAGGTACTATTTTCATTAATCACAACACAAAGTATAGAAAAATAAGAAAGGAGTAAGAAAGTTATAAATGAAATAAATCTGGGTTCAGACAAATTTTTGAAGTTTAATGATGTGTATTCAATTCTTTTTTCTATTGGAAATAAAATAAGATTACTGTCAGACGAACTTCATTAGCGAGTCATTGATTCTATGGTGATGAATTTTCCATCTGAAAGATTTTTACACTTCAACTACGTAACTAGAAGCTCAACTAATTCATGCCTGCATCACTATGCACTGAAAAGAGTACTTGAATAACAAATCATCAATTCTTTCTCAAGAAAAACAAAGAATAGATATAAATTCAAGAATGTGTATATAAAATATATAATAGTTCATAAAATGAGCCATATCACCATAAGAAGGGAAAATTCTCTACACCACTGACAGAATGTGATAAAGAACCTGTATCTTTGTTCTGTACCCACACCGGTTGAACTAACGCAGGACCGACTACCTCTACATATTGATACTATGGAATGTATACCGTTTTAGGTTTTGATAAAAACTATTACCGTTGGTTCTAATACGGTTTTAATATACACTTATAATTCCAGGGGATCTATTGAGACTAGAGCAAGTAGTACTAGAGCTCTGAATAATGGTATATGATAATGCTGTAATCTTGACCTGAGAAGTTCAAGGACATTAATCGGATACTTAAGTTCACCACCACCCAACTTCTAGTCAGGTACTATGTACATACAAGGAAAGACAAACATTAAAAAAATTCCTATGGTAAATGAAAAGTTCACGGACATTGATCAGTGATATTCAAGTTATAACCATCCAACTTCTTGTCGGGTATGGCTGAAAATTTAATATAATCTAGCTGATGTCTATTAAATGATATTTCCTGATTTTTTTCTCATAACAGAACTTCGGCCAATGAACATGAATGACTGCTCGACATCAGAATCCAAGGTTCATAACGTAAAATAATGTTTGAATAGTAGATGAGTATTTTGGGATAATTGGCTCTCATCAATATAGTGCAACCACGGACGGGGAAGAATTGGCAACACCTGGTTGCAAGTCCAGGTCCTGGAGTTATTTTTCAAAAGAATTTTGAGTAACTGCGGTAATTCAAATTAATATTAGCAATATTGGCTCTTGTTGATGACCCCGTATGTCTTTTCTTCTAGCAAATATTTGTCTCCAATCCCAACATTTGACTACACGTTACTGTCATTGAGTCAATAAACTTGAATTACGTACACGTGATTACTATCAATTCTTTGTTATGTTTTATCCAATCCAATATGCTTTAAATAATATCAGTTTATAGTTCACATGCTGGAAAATGTTTACATTTCTTGAAAAATTGAGAACAAAGTGGCAGGTATATTTTCGAACTGAGTGAACACTAATTCCGATGCAATTTTCCAACTTATGCAATTTTTGTTCATGCAACTAATATAAAAATATTTTTCAAAAGATCTACCCAGAAACCTGAAAATATTTTTATGTGGATCGAAATTTCAGAAAGGCGTATTAATCATCAAAACGAAAATGTGTTTCAGAGCAGGTAAAACCATCATTATTTCATCAGAAATGTCTTGAGTTTGTCAAGTATTTAAACATATTCGAATGCAATTGGTCTAAACAGAGAATAAAATTTGAAGTATATTGATGCATTTCACTGTCCCCAAAAAGAAAATAAGTGATACTTGTTTTATGTTTGATTTCGATACATTTTTATCTCGTTCAAACAATCGATCCTTTTTGATTAAATATGAGTATAATCAAAGAAGATGTAGACAAAATGGTGAAGAAACAATGTATTTCCTACAATCATGATACTTCATTTTCTAGGACAGTTTTAGTACATGCGAATCATTTTCAAAGATTTTGAAAATGAGAATTGAATTTATGGTATGAATCAAATATCATTCAAATTTTATTCATCTGTGAATAGAAATAAAATTCATCTGATTACAAATGAACGAATTTGAATTTTCTATTGATATGAATGAGAATAAAATGAAAAGTTTTCTTATACATACTAATTCTTGGTTTTTGCTCTGCGACTTCAAAATATAATTTGAATGATATCGAGGAATCATATTTTATTGCTAAGTGAAAATGCGGTTAACCAACTTAAAAGTGTTATGATAACATCAGGTGTTGAAAAAATATTTTATAATTGCGGTGATGATTGAGTCCTGCTCATTTAAAAAAAAAGGTAAAGGCAGTCGTTCTGGAATCATTCTCTAATGTTATTTTTGGATGAGGTTTTTGAAATAAATCAAATATCTTTGCGTCTACAGATCGTGTATATCTATTTCCTGAGCGACTTCACCAAAATATTGTTGGGAGCAGAATGATCTATGAATCTGAAGTGTTGCCAAATTGTATTGGAGAAATTTCTCTTTGAAACTCTATGCTGAAACAAATGCTGATAATCAAGAAATGTACCTACATCCTGATAGGTATTGATATATACCTAGTCTATATGATAGATTTTAATCACTCATGTTAGGTGCTCACTTGAGCAATGTCAAAGATGAAATTCTAAGTGATTTTCATGATCCTATATTGAAAAACTTTAATAAAAAGAGTATCGAAAACACTTGAAGTGAGTGTTTCCCTACTATACACTATAAGCTACTGCTTTATTAGGCCTATCTCTGATATATAATTCTTTAGATGGGTCTAAGATAAGTAAATTATTGTTAAGTGAGGCACGTGTTCTGTGAATTTCTCGAATTTTCATCAGTCACCTAGAGGTCTTCAAAATTTATCTTTGAATTTCAATTTACCATTGAATCAATTTTTTAGTCTTATCAAAATATATTGATGATACCTGACTATAGAATAGAAAACAAAAACAAAAAATCACAAAACTGAATGTCACATTCATTCTTCCTATTTATTTTCTTGAGGATGATTGTCAAAGGTCTAATATCTAAGAATGAAACGAATTTTAAATCAAATTTTGACCTACGGTTTTGAATTTTCCTCATGATGATTTCAAGGGGGAAACGTATCTGCTGTATCTATCATTTCCTCTGAGATGCTAAGGAATAAAATTTGTAATCGAAGGCCTTATATTAATGCATGACGAATCCCAGCTGGGTATTTTTCAATTTCCCTGCCGAGGAATGGTATCCGGAATTTTCGTAAATCATTCACTACACGGCAACTCTGATCCAGACAGGTGGGAGGAATAGTAGGGGAAGTTGTAGTGTGCCGGTCAACGAACTCTTGGTCTCGATGTTGACATCATTTCTTCGTCTCTACGAAGCGAAATACCGATCGGTTCGTCCTTGTTTTTTTAAGCAGAATGGCGACTTAAATTTTGCTTCCTAGATTCCTCGAAGCAAAATTGGATTTTGGGAGCCGATTGCTCTGGCAGTTTGAAAAAGTAATAATAATAATAGATTTCATTGATGAGAAAAATAGTTGAAAAATGGATTTCAACAATGTAGTACTATCAAATGACAGAATTTAATTTCTGTCTACGGCAGGAATATTATAGACAGACCTCCCATGTTTCATCCAGCCAAGTAGTTGATTGATGATATATGGAAGGATAACTTCTGTTTGTTTAGTTCAAGTTAGAACAAGAGTTCGTAATTGAATTGCAAATGAATTGCAATTTTCTAGTATAATATTTCAAAATACTCTGAAAAAAGAGGTTGGGGAGGTTAGGAAACCCTTTTAAGGACTACTTTCCTCTTTGCGTTCTCTAATGATTCCTGATGAAAAATTAAAATCCTATCTGCAAACTTTTGCTGCCATTTTAGATTCAGCTTTGAATTATTTTATCATTATAACTCAGCTCTTAATGGTTCTGAATGGTTGTTATTGAGTACGTACTTCAGTTTTTGTTGGGTTTCCAGAATTTTTTTTCAGCTGAAAGCTAGTGAACTTTTACGAGTGCTATTTAGAAATGTCTCTTTATTGATAAATATAAGATAAACTTTGTAAGAAAAAATATGTTTAATATAATCTCTTTGCAAATTTTTATAGCGTTGACAAACTATCTTAAGAGTGACAAAATGCATCGTATGTTCAGGTTTCAACATCGTTAAACCTTCGTTAGGAACCTATTAGTACCATTTTTTTTTATACATGTGGCTTTGTTAATATTCGGTTCTGCGGTTCGAAACCGAGTCGTTTTTTACCAAGAAACTGCTTTCCGAAACATTGGCCATTTCATTCTTCGAAATATTTATTTCATTCATAGGTGAAATTCATATATAAAAGGTACTGATTAATTAAACTCTTCTGAAGTTTGTATTACTCGATACCTACTTGGGAAGAATTTGTCTTTTTGTCCTAGAAAACAGAGATATGTTCTCTTTTTCAATTCAATGTACTTTGATATTATTACTGAAAAGTTGGTTTTCTCAAATTTTATGTAAAAGTGTGAAAATATTTTTATTTGGTTACTCGATTTCTTTTGTAGACGATTCATTCAAAAGAAAAACTCTCTGTAGGCAACCTACAAACCATGCAGACAACCTAGTAGTATTTGTCGAAACATTTCCTGAACGTTTTTGTTGACCAATCAATCTAGTCTTCTATGAGTGTTTAGAAAATGAGGTATAGTGTAGGTCAACTGGGCGTTTTTAGGCCAAAAGGCCACTAAGTAGTATTAGTGCGAAAGCCATACACGCGCATACGTCTTTCATCGCCATTGGCCGACAGTCAATCTTGACCTGATTCAAGGCAATCTTCGATGCCAGCAATCACTAGCTAATAAACATGCGTTCATGAATGGAACGGAAATGCACTGGTTGTACGTAGCGAATGGCGAATTCTCGTCATGGTCAAATTATGGAGTAGTGCAAATTATTATATTTTATTATTAGAACGTGTGTAAAGCTCAGAATAAGTTGATAGGACGAATTTCACGAATTTGTGGAACGTCAAAATTGGCAAAATTTTAGATCATCAGAGAAACGATTTTGTATGAATATTTGAGACATTCACTTATAATTTGTACTGAGACAAACACCGATCAGAACCACGAATAAAATAGCTCTCCCTATTTTGTACTCAGTATCTTCACTAGATGACGATGATTACATTGTACATAATATTGTGAAGAATATAGTGCAAAAATGGTTCAAGCAGATGTATATACAATTCAATATACAGTATATACAGTTCAATAAAACAGATAGAAATTTCAAATTTTAGATAATTTGGTTGGGACCATAGGAATCAATGTGTCCGATTATTATTATATGCCGAAATAATATTGATTGAATATTTTAGGTTTTTTCATTACACCAGAATGTTTATTTTATTTTTTTGACCTTCTTTCGGTTATTTCACCTTCCACAAGATGATAAATATGAAATTGTAATGGAAAATTTTAGAACAATTTTTTGGAACCAAAGAAGGTGGATAAAAACTTTGATTTTCCTTAACTAAATATGACTTTCGTTCAATATTCATTATGTTTATTTGTTTATGAGATAATTTGGAACTAGTTATCTCTCCAATTTATTGAGTAGTGAGAAGGTCACAATTATATCGATTGCCTGCTTCAAGTAAGTCTATAGCAAAATACTTTTTATGTGAAACAACTACTTACTAATTTAAAAAATTCAGACGTATATTTTCAATAGAATGAATAAGGTGCTTTTTACATAAGGTATATATTTTTGTTATCATAAATATTGCAAGTTTCACACAATTTTGGGAAATGAATGTCAAAGATTTCGAAGGTTGCTTAATGAGGACATTGAAGTCTTTGCACCAGAAAAAACAGTTGTACTTAACAAGAAACATATTTTACTCGTTACTGTTTTTAAATAGATATTTAAGTTTCTGGGAATTTTTAATTATTATTGATCAGTATTTTCTTTCGAGAAGTTGTCTGTTAAGTATATAGAGATGATTTTTTTAAGATAAATCACTGAATTGTGTCAATAAAAGAAAAATAATGTTTCAATAAATAGTAAAATTCGTTGAATTTGATATACATATACCATATACAGTTAGTTATATGTGAAAAAAAAACATGCAGATGACAAATTTCAGAAAATATGGCTGGAGTCCAAAAATCATTTTTATAGCCACGTTTCCTATAAAATGACGAAGGAGCCAATCGCACAGCACATTCATTGGTACCATAAATATTGCAAGTTTGATACAATTTTTCGAATTCAATCTTCAAGATTCTGAAGGTTATTTTGTATGTACATTGAAATATTTGTGACAGTTATGAGAAAATCCCATGTAGGAACTGCACCCAGAGAAATAAATGTATCATAACAACAAACATTTCCTATTTGTAACCATTCATATACACTCCAGGCTTCAGGACTTGAGAATGTTTAAATTTTCAATGACTACTATTTTTTCCACTCCCTGTGAACGCTCATTCTCAATTTGTATCTCATTTTGAAGTAAAAAAGTAACTATTAAAAACTATTGCTAGAAAATTATTTCTTCATTAATACAATAATACAGTTCATTGTATGATGTTCACTATAAAAATCATACAGTAAACTGTATTATTGTATTATTAGTTTTAATATGGATTTTCATCAAGAATCGGCCAGTTTCTATTCAATCAAATTATTCCTTGTTTTTTTCAACAAATACCCCATTTAAGACTTTGAAAGCATAAGATGGGTAATTTATATGTCGAGTATATGATTGTCCTTACACTCCTGCACAAAACTATAGATATTTCAAAAACCAAGTTGGGGAGATTAAAAAAGAAAACTGGAATGGAACTCCTGAAACTATGGCTATGGGATCCTACATATTTCAGATTCTTACTAATATTTGTATCGGCCTTTATAGAAACTTTTATCAAAATGAAGCTAAGATCTAGTGGATAAATGTGGACATTATTCTAGCTGTGTGGTGTAGTAATTGGGATAAAGCAAACTTTTACATTATTTCGAAAGAAGACAAACAAAAAAAAGGTGTTTCGTGAAGTGGGCATGATCCATCGATCTCATCCTGGGTAATAGAAAACTCAAACGCCGATTAATAGCTTTCTGCCTATGTGTAGCTTTCACTGTGAAACTAGATAGTTTTGGGCTCTGATGTTATCTAGTAGTGGATTGTGTAGGAGATTAAATGATGTTATACCACCCATATTCAGTTGTAATTTTTCAGCCAACTGACAAAATCCATTTTCTGTGATTGGCAATTTTCGAGTTGTAGTTATAATGAAACCTTACAGAAGTAATCGATCTTATGCACGCGAACATTTGAAAAATACAAACCGTTTCCATTGATAAGATCTCTTTCTGGCATTTCCGATGTTCAGCACGATAAGTGAAAAACAATCGAGATGATCACGGGACACAGTCTGAGAGGGAGGATCATTGCCTGGAAAATCGATCGAATTTTCCCGACTTGCGTGACGGTTACCATGGAAAGTGTTGGCCCAGGTCATGAGGGGTCAAACCCGGACCTTTCGCATTCATCTCGCTTCCGAAACTCTGAGGTTTTTCACCCCGAGGTTTTGGTTTGTTTACGCACAGAAGACCGACTTAATAATTACATTCATTTGCACTTGTTTCAAGTTCAGATGAATGTAATTACAGATGAATATATTATCAAAAACTTTACGTCGAATGTGAAAAATTCAAAGCTGATTTTTCTTGACAGAAGGAACTTATTATTCAAATTATTTGTGAAACAAATATCCTATTTTGTTCATTACTACTTTGTACTTATCGATTGAAACTTATTCGTTGAAATACCGCTTCTCTGCTATTTGAAAATAGTTCTAATTGAAATTTCTTAAAAATCATGGTAAATGTATTCGATGGAATCAATAACAATAATAGTGTTATATCAATAAAACATTATTAAAAACGTACTGAGAACTAATGAATAGATGCACTTTCTAGAAAATGTTTCGATAAAAAACATCACTAATGATTTATAAAAAACCAGTTTGTATGATCCTGATATTATTCTTATGAGAAATTATATGTAATCAAAATAGAAACTTAAATATTATGAATAAAAATAGAATTTTTTCATTAGATGAAGTTCTTCAATTGTCGCTAAAATAAAAAAAAAATGTTTGAAAAAATTGTTCCAACTGCAGTTGTAGATCTTTTCATTATCCAAAACTTTGAGATGTCCAATTTTGGAGGAGAATGTGAGAAAGTATATTCCATTCTCGAAAGTTCACCGTACTTCATCCCTCAAGTAAAATTATTTTCTCTTATAATCTCAATATTTCCCATTTATACAATAATAATTATTTATCATCAGTATTCACTTCTCATTAACAAGAAAGAATTATTGATTTCTAGAATTTTTTCCAACGGGCTTCTAAATTACCCTGTAATTCCATATCGCCTGAACGGACAAACATTCTTCATACTTATTTTTAGAGTAGATCTTAGCTTCATTGACCAATTTTTCGTAACAAAGTGAGCGGCGCAGAGTGAAACTAATTGATGATTGAATGTATTTTCAAATACCTCTCAGGCTTTATTAGTTACTGTCTTGATTGATTGTAGAGGTCTCGGTAGTGTAGAGGTTAGCACATCGGCCTCTCAAGCCGAAGACCTGGGTTCGATTCCCCGCCGGGCCACCGTGCTGGGTAATCGCACGTAAGGCCTCGTCGTTAATCCATTGCTCGTACAAGTTTCGACTTTTGAGAGTTGACGTTTATCGGCTGGTTAACGGAACAAACAATTTTAAAACAACAACAATTTTCAATTACTGTAATAAATGTGAACCGAAATGATTCACTGGAATTTGATAAATGAATTTTTGTGTATTGAAAAATATCGCAGGCATATTTTTGTTCAGTTGTACTTAATTTTTGGTACCCTGGAGTCAACCATTTCAAACGTAATATTTAATATCCAGAAAACAAATTATTTTTTAATGTTTTTTTTTGTAAAATCTCATATTGTGCAACGTTTTGAAGTTACCTCACTCAATAATTTTATATTACATTCTATTTATCGTTGTGAAATTATCAAAATTTTGGTCAGTAATTCGCATTTTTTGACATTTTTTTATAGTTTTGTTGTATATAATTCTACATCATATGGAAGTAGACACTTCAACCAAAAACAAACAAGTGGTAATTTTCAAAACTGTTTTATATTGAAATTGAAGCATATTTAGAACACAAAAGTCGAGTTCCCAGAAATATCGTGGAGAAGAAATTATTTTTGCAAGAGATAAAATTAAAAATGAAAAATAAACTGGATATCCAATTTTTCTAGTAAAATATTAGGTTATGTAAAGAAATGATTCATGTGAAAGTGAGGGATCTGTATAATTTCCAAAATTTTTTGTGCAATACGTGATCCAGTTTTAGGAGGAATCATGAAAAACAATTTTCCAGCCTTAAAATTCACCCCATTCTTCCCTCCATATAAGGATCGACTCAAACTTATTTTCACCGTGATGAGCATACTATTTTTCCCTTTGTCACTATATTTATGCGACTATCAATTTTTCAAAAATTATTTGCATTGACATACTAGGTACATTTTATTCCATGATTTCCCATCGTCCAAATCAAAATACTAGTACGTATACTTTTCCAATTACCTATTTTCTCACAGTTCACTTTTATCAGAAAATGATGTAACTCAAGGCGAGTCCAATCAAAACAAAATAAAAGTGAAATTGTGGAAAATCAATACGGGGGCAACGTCCTACGACGAACCGTTTCGCCCGGAGAGACCCGGATCTCCCGGAAAACCCTCCGCGAATTTCAACTACGAGCCCACTTTACTTGAATTCATTGCCTCTTTGAGTTTTTCTCAGGGTGTTTTTGATCTAGGTACTCTAGAGAAAAATTGAGGATAAGTAAAGAACTTTACCCTTTCAAAATAATTCTTTGCACAAGAGGTAAACACTTCGCATTCGAAGAAGTTATCACTCTACTGTTAAATTCTGCTTCATTCTATATTTCCAAAATTGAAAATTCTATGATTGAATTCAATTTATTCAATAACTAATGCTCTGAAATATAAATAGAAAAAAATCAAATTCAGAAAAAAACATGACAAGCCACTGTCATAGAGTTTGTGCTAGTCATTAAAATATATTGGTTTAGATAATTTAGGAAACACTTGCTACATGTTCCGAATTCTTGGGGTTCTTGTTGAATACTCTTCGTGAACAGGAAAATAGCAGGTTCAATGCTCCTGACCACTCTGGATTGAATGATTCCGTACAGTCTATCTCGTCTTGTGTTCGTAGATATTTTGCTGTAAAAATCCTCACTAATTTAGTTTGTGGTACATGTTCAAGAGTTAGCAAAATTGTATGTGACTTTCTAGAACTTCAACTAGCGTTTCCTACTATGACTGGTAACCAGTCCGTGCAAAGCTTGTTGTTAAATCATCTGAAAATAGAACTTTTCATTGGTGATGATCAATTGTATTGCCAAATTTGCGCAAAACTAACTGACTATAATAAGACAACAAATATAGCTAAGGCACCAGTAAATCTAATAATAAGACTGGTAATCTTCCAACATGACTCAATCTCAGACAGAAGCACAAATATCTTACGAAGGTTAGACATAGATTCACACTTCAATCTAGCAGATCACTATTATAATCTTCATGCAGTGTCATTGTTCACTGTGGGTCTGGCGTTGAGTCTGGTCATTAGGTCATTATTACGCTTTGGTTAGGGATGAAATGGAATGGCTTAAGTTTGACG
>WOGR01008915.1:0-11593 GCA_015342045.1 Leptinotarsa lineolata | reverse complement strand
CTTGTGAAAAAATCATGTTTCTGGAGGTGAACATCAATAAATACAGCCCGCTCAGTGGATGTTCATATGTGAAGCTACCTGAATGTATCGAGCGAAGGAAAGCCGTGGTTAATGTTCGTAATGAAGATCAACTCTGTTTTGCATGGGCTATCACTTCAGCACTACATTATGCAGTAGATGAAACGTCAGAAGTTTCATCATATCCACATTTCAATACTGTCATAAATGTAACAGGTATGATTTTTCGGTTAAGTTGAATGATATTGTTAAATTTAAGGACAAGAATGATATTTCAGTTAATGTTTATGGTTTAGAAAGTAAATTTGTGAAGGGTAAAATAATGTATGAAATAGTTGGACCATTGCGTTACTCTCAGAGAAGACTAAGGAGACATGTCAGTTTGTTACTTATCACAGATGATTTCGGTAATAGCCATTATTGTTGGATTAAAGATCTTTCAAGATTAGTTTCAAGTCAACTATCAGCACATGAACATAAAAAATATTTTTGTGATGGATGTTTATTTTTTTCTCATGAGCGGTTACTATTACGTCATAAGATGAATAATTGTAATCAATTGAGTACTACAACACCATCAACCAATTTCAAAATCAATAAGTATGGAATGTCAGGCACCATTCTTCCATATTTATACATAACATTTGAAAACTTTGAGAAACAAATGAAGGTACCATTTGTGGTATATGCTGATTTTGAATCAGTACTTAGCCAATTCATACTACCAAGCAAAATCCTGAATACTCATACTCAATGAAGACATTCAAACATGAGCCCTATTCATTTGCCTATTTGATTAAATGTTCATACAATGATGATTTGTCAGAATTTGTATCGTATAGGGGTGCGGATGCACTACAAATACAGATATTATCGAAAATGTAAATTATTTATCTATCAGGACAGTACATTATAATATTCGAAGGAGGAACTGGAAACAAAAGTAAAAATTGTACTTACATTGTCAGTAATCAGACTCCACACTCACAATATTTCGTTAGAACCAAAAACAGAAAAACTCGTACACTGATGATAACAGGAATGGGTTTTCTGAGGGTTTTTCAAGGTTTTATATACTCGTATATACCCTTTCCAGCTACGGTCTCATCAAAGAAAAAAATGTTTTTCATTTTTATTATTTACTATAGGTTTGGTCGTTCAAACAAAATTAAAGTTACAACTATCCCATCAATTTAAAAAAACGCTTCTGCCTGTCTTCGATAAGAATGTTATCCACGTAATTATTTTTCATCCAAAGGTATTGTCCTTGTAAAAAACAATAATTATCCCATCAAAACCCATTCACCCCTTTGAAAAATTTGCTATAAAAATCTTAATCTCCGAAAAAATATGATGAGTTTCATTTTCTGATAATATTCGTGAAGACGATTATAAAATCATAGATGCCCCCTTGGTCTGTGGCCGTGAAATTTTATTAGGGTTGGAATAATATGTGTGGTCAGATAATCGTCGCGTCATGACACAGACTACCTGTACCGTCTCGGTTTTTCTGTAACGGTATTCAGAACTGTATTTTATAATTCACAGAGTGTTTTTCTTAAATACACTAGGGTGAGAACAACAAACTTTTTGTTTTCGAATATTGTTTCTAATTTGACGATAATGGTAAAAAGTGATTCACCAATGTTAATAATAGTGTTTCCAATGCAACTGGCGCCAAAAACGAGTATTCAAAATAGTTTTTCGAAAAATTTCATCAAACGGTGATAAAATCCAAAAGTAATTGAACTGTCATTTGAAACATTGTTTATATGACCTCGGCACGTGAAAGAGAGTTATAATAACCATTAGTGAACAACGAAAAATCATTTGAGAGCAATTAAGGGTAATACAAAAACCAATAAGGGTAATAAAAAAGCCATCAGGGGTAATGAAAAATCCATTGAGTCTGGTGTCTGGGTTAGGTACTACATTATCTACTAGTCACTTATTCTGTTTTTGAGTGCTTTTTCGAATATTTTTGCAAGACAAGTGATTACTGATATTGTTCTATGATAATGTTTCACAATAGTTATACAAATTATGAAATTGTGAAACAACGAAAATGAGTTAATGTTTATTCTCCATTTCTGTCGATCAGTTTCATAACGTCTTTCTTAAAACCACTCGAACATCTGTAAGCATCAAATAAGTTATTTATAAAATGGGTGAAAAGGGACACAATTTCATTTGAGACTTTTAGGATCACTTTTGTGCCCATTCCATCTGATCCTGGAGTTTTCTTAGTATCTAGTTATTGAATTATGGTTGATATTTTTCTCTTTACTACATGATTGAAAAATGAATATTGGCTATGCCTGTTTCATTTTGTATTCCTGAGGTTCATGGAATTTTATTGGCGAGCGATTCTCCAACTCCGCAAAAATATGTGTTGGAAGCATGTGCTCTTGATTGGTCAGAAGTCAATAGCTCATTTTTTTAAAAAAGGTATTGGCTTTCTACTTCTCTATCTTGATATAAAATATTGTGGGGATCTTCCAAAGAAAGGAAGCAATCAATTTTAAAAAAGTAACTCTATACAAAGATTTGTAGATCATACAAAAAAACCTTTCAGACAAAAACTGGATTAAAATGCCCTCTCAAAACAGTTACTTCATATAAACATTCAATTACATGAAAAAAACTACTTTCAAAACAAATACTTTTATCGAACAATTGAACAACAAATTCTCTAGTCATGACTTTCTACTTCATCTTGATACAAAAAAATGTGGAAATCTTTCAAAGGAAGGAAGCAATTATTTTCACAAGAACTAACTTTAGATGTGTAGATCATGCAAAGAAGTAACTTTCAGACACAAAATGGATGAAAAAGTCTTTCTGAAAACATCTACTTTTATATAAACAATGAATAACACGAAAGAAAATATTCCTTCGAAACAAATACTTTTATATGAACACTGAATTATATAAAAAACAGTTTTTTCTACTCAGTTTGTATTCCAAACATTCATTATACATTTAAATCAGATATCATTATTAGGATTTCTACACAATATACTAAATGCAATGTAAATTTTTTTTCCCACTTACATGGAACTCAGCCATCCTCACTGGTATACACCGATGTTTCGCCGTAAGACACTGTCCTTAGGGCTCGTCAGTACCAATCTGGATGATATTATAAGAAACACATAATTCATTCAAAAATTACGATTTTTATGTCACGGAATAAGTTTGATCTACTTATGTCATCGATGACATCGTAATGACATTCATTTACTTATTTTATTCAATTCCAGCCAAGAAAAATATTGTTTGAATTGAAGGAATTACATTTTTAGGAGTGAATAATTTTTGGGAAAGGAAGTTTTTGGCTTTTTACTACTCCATCTCAATACAAAAAAATGTGGGAATCTTCCAAAGGAAGGAGGAAGCAATCATTTTTGGAAGAACTAATTTCAGATGTGTAGATCATGCAAAGAAGTAACTTTCAGACACAAAATGGAAGATAAAGTCTTTCTGAAACAGCTACTTCCATATAAACATTGAATTTTACAAAAAACACTTTTTTCTACTCAGTTTATATTCCGAACATTCGTTAAAGATTTAAATCAAATATCATCTATAGGATTTCTACACAATATAGTAAATGCAATGTAAAAAATTTTTTCACTTACATGGAACTCAGCCATCCTCACTGGTATACACCGATGTTATTATATTAAAATTCCATCATAGTAGGAACTCGGGATTATTGCGTTAAAAAATACAACCCCTTCAATTCTCTATTCACTTTGTATTCCAAACATTCATTATGGAATTGAATCAAATATCATTTACATGATTCCTACACAATATAGTGAATGGAACTCTCACGGAACACAGTCATTCATTGGAAGACATTTGCCTTATAAGCTCTTCAGTACCAAATTTTGATAACTTATACATTCATTTAATGTGAGGTTGGTATTCCTAAAATTGTCGCTCTGTGGCCTGAAATATAATTTTTATATATTAGTGCTATATAACTTTTGTCCGAATCAGATTTCAGAAATATGTGATTGATGCAACCATTTTCAAAAGATTCTCGCATTTTTTGTATCAATATGGAGAAGCCAAAACCTTTCTTTTCCAAAAATAAATCTCTCTCAAAAATATACCCCTTTCATTTTATTAATGATTTTCGTTCTTGGCATCCTCAATTTCATTTTCTAATTTTTGCCGTTAACTATTTGCCACATTTTTTTGGTGAATTCCCATTATTACTCATTTGTGTTTTATAATGATTATATTTTGTTAGTTTAATCAATTTGTTCAATTTTTTATATTCGTGATGAGTATATCTTTTTTCTGAATCAATGAGATCGTTTCTAGTTATCAAATCATTATTTTTTTTGTTCACTGATTCAGTAAGGACTGGAGTCATCCAATCATTACGTTCTATTTTATTCATGTCAATTTTCTTCGCTATAGTATTTTTAGCGATAAGATGCTTCCCTTAGGTTAGTCGGGAGTATTAGTATTTCAGTGTCTGTCTCACACACGTAATTGTTCCAATAGTGTGACTTCAAATATTTTCTCGAGTTATTGAAGTTTGTGATAAGTATTTTATTTTTGGTATGTTATAACATTTCTCCCTTTCCCAATGTAAAGTTGGTAATCCTAGAATTGTCGCTCTGCGGTCTGAAATATAATTCTCATATGTTAGTGCTATATAATTTTTTTTCGATTCAGAAAAAATAGATTTCAGAAATATGTGGCCAATGCAACTTCCAGATGTGCCTTGTATTCGAGTGTTGCAATTCATCATCGATTCAAAACCTCCCTCATTGATTGCATTCATGTAATCTTTTATTACTTCATTGTTGAAATTGATGTTCATATTCATATCTCTGACTATTGTCTGACTAATTACCAATATATTTTCTGTTTGTTCCCGGTAATTACCAAAATTCTTTCCAAAATTTTTCTTTTTTGTCGATGTCGATCTGTCAGAAGTGCGTTTTGCTGTTCATTGATCTTTATTTTGAATTGCATGTCAATCAGAATTTTTTTTCAGTACAACTGAATTATTTTCTGGGGTAGACTACAGCACTATACATTTTGTTCAGATTTCTATGGAATAAAACATATTATACATTGAAATTCCATTACAGTAGGAACTAAATTCTCAGAAATGTTATTACGGTAAAACGAAAACATCATTGTGAGGGTATATTTTCAGAAGAGATCATTTTATTTTACCATTCAATATATTTTCTAGTATAGTTTGAGAGTTGCAAAACACTAGAGTTATCAATGATGAATGTTTCAGTTAATATTATGCAGTCATAATCAAAATCCTATTAGTCGAAAAAGATCATCAAGTCATTTACTCGTTCGTATTTGGGAAGACTACGGATATTCTAGTGGAATAATTCAAAATATTGTTCATGATTTTTTGTGACCAGTATGCGTTATGATAATTTATTCCGCAGAAATACTCAGTTTTTATGGGCAAGTAAGTTATGTCACTAATATACGCGTCCATAACTCTGATTTGAATTTAATATGTTATGTATAATATTCCCAGTCTAGTAAAATGTGTTGAATGTATGAAACTTTGAAGTCTTTCAGCAAGAATATTCGAGTTATATACAAAAAGGTATAATTTTAGACATATGACATGCAGTGGAACCATATAAAATCCGAAAAATAAATATTTGACTATGAGATTGATTTAACACACAAGTTAATATAAATTATAATATACTTCAAAGTTCATTATATCATTGAAATTGATGATGAATTAGAAAATTTTGATGTGAGGAATGATTTATTTCCGATAAATACTCAATGTTGAAATTTGGTGATACTTTCCATATGTCCCTCTAACCGTTCTGCTGTGTACTTTCTTCCACCAATGTATAGATGTTCTTTATGTATTTTTGCTTCGAAGTTCTTCTCTTCTGTCAATTTGAGATGCTTTATTACAATTTTTTGTGTTTTTCTGTTTTCAGAGGTTAGGTCGTTAACTATTTTGATGTTTTTTTCTTTCAGGTCATTCGATTTTGTAATTATTTTTTGCTTCTCAAAGTTCCTTATGAATTTCAACAAAATTGGTCCGTTATCATTCGCAGCTTTTTTTTACTCTGTATGGGTTTTTTTATTCCCCTCTCTGATGCAAGCACACACTTTGGAATTACAAACGAAGATAACAATGTCTTCAGTGTTCTGGTCTATTTCTTCCGCAACACCAAAATTCAAGACGTTATTTTTTTAGATGCTCTGTTTGTATTTTTCATTTTTCGTTTTCCCTTGAAAAGAATTCAGAGCTTAAACTATACTAAACTGTACACAGTTGTCACGTTGGACATCATAGATTTCCAACAGCTACCAAGACGTTTTCATACCTAAAACACTGAATAGGACAAGTAGTTTTAAAAATGATGTGTCAAATTCAAAATCTTAGCGACTACGATACTGGGAAGAAATAAGATTGAGGTGAAGACTGTCAGTGTAGAGAAATATTATTTTACTGAAAAGGGCTCATTTTGTTTCTTTATAATACATTATAATTATTTCGTAAATCTTCAGTATTGAGTAACAAAACTATGATTTTTATTTTCACACTGAATTCAAACAATTTTCTGATTGTTTGAACAGAATTAGTTTGACTAAAATTCAGCAAAACGCAAACATTGCATTAGAAAATGAAAGTTTGTTAATCGTTCTTCATTTTTGTCTGCTGTTGTTTGTGGGGGATGAGAGCAGATGATGTTATTATAGTTATTTTTTCTAACAGTAACTGATAAAAGAAGCATGTCAAAAATCAAATTCGATCGCTTTTGATCCGTTTTCATGACATAGCTCTCAAAATCTAATTTTGACCACTAACATTTCTATTTTTGCCTTTGGTGCAAACTAATTCTGACCAGTATCTCTTTAATAACATACACTTTCGATGTTGCATTATTTATTTTTTGAACGATACGATTTCCTTTCAGAGATTTTTTTACAATGCCATTCATATTGGGAAAGATACAGATCAAGATTATCAACGGTCTCCTGCGCCTAATCAGGGTGGAACATTTTAAAATGGAATGCTGACAGACAGGCAGATGCTGAGGGTTTTCAATGAAAAGAACGAGGATTTTTTCTCTGAGAGTGGCAGGTGTTCATGGATTATTTCCATGGCTAGAATGAAATTGAAGTAGGGTTATATTTAAGCACTGAAAAGGATGAATGGCATCACACTTTATTGATCAACTTCCGAAAAAACCATTCGAATGAAGAGGGAAAAATGATGACGGCATAAGGATGAAAATATTGTTCTAATTACGAAAAAAATATATTGAAGTCAATCTAAGTTACTTCTGATGGAATAGTATGAATTTCAGGAGTGATCGTTGGTTTTCAGAGATTTTTTTTTGTTTTCTCCTATTGAATAACATTGATTACGAAAGTTGTAGTTTTTGTTTATTTTTCCACATAACATGAAGTTTCCAGAAATAGTTAAAAAAAAACTGACTTTTTTGTTTTTGATTTTCTTCTTATACCAAATTCATTTGTTCTTCACAATATTTGGTGAACACTTACATTTTCAAATTGTGAATATGCTGTTAATTTTTCGAATCGGATACTGCTATTTTTCGGTTGAATTGCGATTGTGAGATAGAAATAAAATATTACTATGGAAATGGTCAGAAAAAGCGAATAACTGAAGAAACGGGATTCAATGAAATCAGTTTTGAATAGATTGAAGACTACACTGAACTATACTCAGATATGAAGATCATTAGTTGACATATAGAGTAAAAGATCAGTGAAAAAGACCAGTGGAAAAACCAATGAGATTGATACTTCTTTTCATTATAATTGAGGAAATGATACCTATAATCACTATGGTACTATAATGGTGAAATTAATTCAAATTAATGAAATGGAATGATATGAACATTCAGGGAAGGGGAATTGTTTTTCACAATGTCCTTCGGAAGTAAACATTTTCAAATTTTAGACGAAGAAACATTTTTTATTTTTTTGGGAAAAAACGCAAGCACTACAGAGAAATCTCTGAGGCGCTTTGAGAGTGGGGTATTTCTTAGAATAACTTTCTCAAGAAGTTCATTCCACATAAACGCAGTTCTTCAAATGAAATAGTTCTTCAACAGTGAAGTTCTTGATTTCAAGCAACGGAAACCATTTATTTCTCACGAAATCTATAGGAGATCCACCTAGTTTGTATAATAGAAACTTATATTTTCAAAAAAATACAACACCTCATCAAAAACTGAAAGTTGTCAGCGCATAGGTATTTTTGGCTGGAAATAGGGACTTTATTTTTCAGTTTTAACATTATATGAAATATTTGTTTGAACCAGATATCGTGAAAAACGAATGAGTTTCATAGGAGAACACAATCAATTCTTCTGGAAAAATGTATCATACAAAAGTTGTAGACCTTAATATTTTCTACAACTACACAAATTTTAAACTTTCATTGAAAATCATTAAGGATCCCTAAATTCACCGCGACTTTAATTTTCGTGTTTCAAGCACAATATTGTGCTTCACCAGTATCATCAACTTTTCGGTTGCTGTTTCCAGAAGTTGAGATTTATTAGCATTATTATATTTCAGATAAATTATTGATCCGAATTTATTCGATATATTCATATATTGTACTGAGTTTAGTAAACAGAGTTTAGTAAACTGAAATATTGGTATGATATCAAAGACCAATAATGGAAATGAATGAGTCTATGAAAATTGAATAACGCTGACTCAGCTCTTCCCTTGGTCGAGAATGAAACAAAAGTAATTCGTTATAAAAAAGTAAGATTCAAGATACATAAGTTACACTGTTTCATTTCATAGCTGTGATCAATTTGAAGTATAATTCAACCAAATATATTACTAAACAGATATGAAAATCTATTAGAACAGAAAATATAATTTGAATTGAAAGTGTTATATTTTTAGAAGTAATTAATTTTTTAGGAAACAAAGTTTTTGGCTTTTTACTACTCCATCTTGATACATCCTGAAAGTAACTGTTTCAGGAAGGATTTTCCTTCCAGTTTGTGTCTGAAAGATACTTCTTTGCATGATCTACACATCTATGTATAGAGTTACTTCTTTTAAAATTGATTGCTTCTTTCCTTCCTTTGAGAGATTCCCCACATTTTTTTGTATCAAGATGGTGTAGTAGAAAGACAAAACATTCTTTTCATTCTTTTTCAAAAAATTAGTCACTCCTAAAAATATAACTCTTTCAATTTAAATAATTCCTTTTGGCTGGGAATCAATCAAATAAGTGAATAAATGTCATTACGATGTCATCGATGACATAAGTAGATCAAACTTATTCCGTGACATTAAAATCGTAATTTATGAATGAATTGTGTGTTTTTCCTTATAATGTTATCCATATTGGTACTGAAGAGCCCTAAGGCGAGTGTCTTAAAACAAGACATCGGTGTCCACCAGTGAGGATGGCAGTGTTCCATGTAAGTGGAATTTTTACCTTTCATTTAATATATTGTGTTGAAATCCTGTCAATGATATCTGATTCGATTCCGTAACGAAAGTTTGGAATACAAACTGATTGGAAAAAAGTGTTTTTTATATAATTCAGTGTTCATATAGAAGTATTTGTTTCGGAAGATTTTTTTGTATAATTCAATGTTTATATGAAAGGAGCTGTTTCAGCAGGGCTTTTTCTTCCGGTTTGTGTCTGAAAGTTTCTTCTTTGCATGATCTATGTATAGAGTACTTCCTTCCTTTCTTTAGAAGACTCCCAATTTGGTTTGTATCAAGATGGAGTGGTAGCAAGCCAAAAACTTTCTTTCTTAGAAAATAGAAGTTACAGTAATATTTACCCTATCCCAAACGACAGTCAATCTTCAGTATTAGGTACATTTCTGTGAGTAACATTTACAGATGTAATTGATAATGTTTACTTAACCGGCTACTAGTGGATTGACTTTGTGTATCAACCATAAGTTATTTCAATATCTCTGAAATGGAAACAAATCATAAGAAAAAATTTCGAAGCACTTTTCACTATTTTCATTTCCCGCAATCTCAAAAGAGGTTGTATGATTGTAAAATCAAAATACCTTCGGAATCAATCACTCAGAATCAACGAAATGTGTGATGAATGTAGAGACAGTTTTCGTTTAGTGTGTTTCGTGTTTCGAAGGAATATAATTTAATTTCATATTCGGCTACAGTTTCCCATCAACATAATCAATAATCTTTCTGTGGGCGCACGCCTATGTAACGTTCGGTTGGCGATAGGACGAGATATTAGAGAGACCGAGTGTCAGCAGTCATCCGTGAAGAAGATAAATGAAATTCGCGCCGAAGAAGATAAGACGGAGGCGGTCGTCAGAACGCCACGCACTTGCCGCTTCTCTTTACGACGCCTCATAAAAATACGCTGGCGCTTCACTCGACGTACAAACTTAACTATCTTCAAGTTGATACTAATCTATTACCTAGTATGGTTTGCTATTTTCGAGTCGGTGTAGTTCAGTTGATGGAGACCAATTTTCAGAGTTCAATTCAGTTCAAAAAGATCAAATTTCATAGTGAGGATGGGAAAATATCTAAAAATTTCATATGTTTCAGTGAATAATACCGGGTAGGCCAAATTTCATGTCCCAGCCTATATCTCTGTTATTTCAAAAGTTATAAATTTGCTCAATGAAATAAAATAAATGATGGAATTGGCCTATACTTGATGAAAATCTATAACTCACTCAAAAAAAAAACATTTCATTATGAAATCTCCACTGAACAGTTTACAAAACCGCAACAGTTTCGTTATACAATATATTCATCGAGAGTTTTCATACTAACTGAATTCTACTTAATTTGTACTTTATATAATAATGATTGACTCATTGAATGGACATATATAATTTGTGCTTTATAATAAGAATTTGAGTCATATGGCTTTTTACCTAATAAGATGAATAAAAACACTTTTTAATCTGATTTTCACTACGTTTATTTGTTTTTATTTGTTCTTACGACCGGTTTCGAGGTTTAGCCCATTATCAAGTAAAACTAACTTTTTGAACTATGCACTCAACTTATATGGGGTAGTCTGGAAGGCTAGGTACTGATTGAACAAGGGTACCAGCTATGAAATTATAGAGATCATCGGGGTTGCCAAATTCATAAATTCGAGAGTGGAGACCTACATAGATCGAGTTGCTCGTTTAGGGGTATATATTTCGGGGTTTTTATTGCTTTAATAATTTCCATGGCTTCCAACAAATTCATTTTTTTTTTCATTAAATGTGTGTAGAATTTTGAGATTATCTTTACCTACCTTGTGTTTTCTATCCTGAAGATGTTCATACATTGTAGATTTTTTGTCCAAACAGACGTATTCATGAAGCCTCACGTCAAAATTCTACTGGTTTGGCCTTTATAAACTGCAGGGCATCCACCACATTCTATTCTTTTCAATGCAAAACCCAGACGAGATAGAATGAGAAACTCAGGTATATATAGAGAAACAAATCTGATAGAGAAACAAATCTCAATTGAGAATTCACTCACAGTTTATGAATGAACACGAACGTAAATAAAAACCAATAAGGAGAGTGGTTGC
>WOGR01008914.1:0-11595 GCA_015342045.1 Leptinotarsa lineolata | reverse complement strand
ATCAAGACACAACAAAATCAATGGCATTCATTAACTAGTGTCTCCAACATTTAAAACTTCTCAGTTGAAAATTAGCAAATTATATTTTTTCAAAAAGTAATTATGGGCAGTGACATCTCCCCTTACAAAGGTGCCATCTGTAGTATCGACAGAGAACTCAATCCTTTAATCAACATTAAAATGTCATGAAATTAATAATAGGTAAATGATGAAAGCAATTCAGAAAAACAATTTCAACGGCGTGGTCACGATAGACTTCTTCCGTAAAATATGCTCGGAGAAAGAAATGCAAAGGTGTGAGCAAGATAGATAGAAATATCATGGTGTAATCATCTATGTAAAATATTTTGACGAAAACACAATCTACGGCACTGCGCCATCTGTCTAAGAACCTTCTTACCCTGTTGTGTTTTTTTTGCCATTCAGGGAGATTGGTTCCCGCCAAAAGTTATTAGCTATCGCTGCTCGTTGTGGTTTGATAGAGCAGAGAGAGTGTATATCTTCTGGCAAATATGGCAGATCTGGAATAATATTGCTGCGAATGAAACACACCTAATATATTTTTGGTACTAATGTGAAGATTTTCAACTGTTTAGAGTATCACCGCTAATTCATGATTTTCACATTTGTTGAGATATTATTCACAGCTTGTCACTTCTTGTGCTTGACACGTCCTGTTTCTTCAAATATTTCCTTTTCTAGTAACTATCAAGTTTGTTGACAATTCCTAAAATTTTCAGATATTCCGAGGGTATGGATAGAATGGAAAATTTAGATGTTGTGGAAGCTGTCTTAAGTCAACAAATTATACGCAATTTGATAGTCTAATTCAAAGGACGTACCACTCTTGAGTTATCAAAATGTTTGAGGAAACTGAAAGTGTAAAGCACAAAAAGAGTAGTATTGGGGATATGCAATTGATATGAACTTTATAGAAGGAACAAGTTTTCTAGGCCTCATGCGCACGACATTTTTTACATTTAGAGGTATCTTGAAAAATAAGTTCTCCGTGATAAATCAACGAGACTAAAAAAAGAATAGTTTTTTGCTTCACCTCTATTTCAACTTCATTTATCTGAATTTAAATTTCCACCTCTTCTATATTGTGGAGTTAGTTGAACTCACAAAACTCATAAGATAAACTTATATCTTAGGACACATATAAACTCATATATGTCCTAAGATCAACGATTATGGACATACTAATCGTTGTCCTAAGATATAAGTTTATGAGTTCTGTGTTACTGTGGTTGTGCTGCATCAGCATGTCACTTGTCTCTAGAGTCAAATTACATTAGGTCTTTATTTATGAAGGGGATTTTTCAAAAGTGTATGCTAATACTTCTAAGTTAAAGGAAATAGCCTGTTTTTACTAGAAAACTTTGAACATTCAATAAGACGATATTTTTATTCTTGGGTGATTTCCAAAACATAAAATGCCCAGACGTGGAGGAGTAGCCAAAAAAGATGGGCCCGAATCAGGAGAAGACTCTGATGAATACAGAAAAAGAAGGGACAGAAACAATCAGGTAAGTATTGATGATTTTGCCGGAAACATAAATCGTGAACTTTACTAATTCCCAAAGGCTGTGAAGCGAAGCAGGGTGAAATCCAAACAGAAAACACAAGAAACAGTTCATCGAGTAAACAAGTTGAAAGAAGAGAATACAATCCTAGAAGAGAGAGTGAAGACCCTCACCAAGGAATTGGGGTTCTTGAAGGAACTCTTTCTCGCTCATGCATCCAATAGTGTGGATAAATCTAAATTTAGTGATGTAGACCTACAAAAGCTTGTGGAAGACACCAGCACTCCCAGTGGGAGTAACACTTAGTTTTACAAGTGTGTGCATCGGTGAGAGTTCAGACTGAGGAAATAATTGAGTTTCTTCCTTGATCCTTCAACAACACTCTTGAGGTTCACAAGTGGTACCTGGATTAAAAAAATGAGATTTATCTGCTGAATTATTCCATAAATTGAGCAGGGGTATTTATATTTGGATATTCAACAGTATTTCCAATATGAGATAACAGCTACATCAAAAATTGATGAATTTTGGGTATTTCCTGAAAATTCACATAAACAGATAAATGTAGTGATGACTTGATATCTAAGCAGTTCAGATAACTGTCTAGGAAAACAATATTTGATGACTCATGTTTTGTTTGTGGAACTGAAAAAATATTTTAGATATTTGTGAGAAATCTACCAATGTCTGTCGAATGTAGTCTAATATCAGTTATAGTGTCATCCTGGGAAATGGTTGTATTCTGACAGGTATATGACAAACAATCTTAATGTGTAAAAGAGCTGCAGAAGAGGAATTGAACTGAAATATTTTTGTAAACTATTGAGTTACTGTACTTTAGCAATGGAAGAATTATTTCTTCTTCAAATTAAAAGTTGAGGATTGAGGAATTTACATTCCATCACTCTTCTGTTCTTTCAAATCGAGTAATATTTTTTTTGAACTAAGACACTATATAAGATGTTCCTAAGTGTAATGTGAATATGTAATAGATGATTCTGAGGAAGCTGTCGAGGTCAAACTTGGCACACAACCCTCTGTTGTCAGTTTATACAAACAGCTGCAAAAAACTGAACTTTCTATAATGTGTTACTTTCTTGCAAACCTGGACCTTTTGACACTACCTTCATTTATGAGATCAATGGCTACATTTCCTGGAAATACATCTTGAAGTCGATCATTCCTGTTTCTTGCTCAGTTTCAATATTTTACACCTTTCGAAAAGGTTTCAAAGCAATTGCTTTATTATTTGAAAAATTGTTCCACATGGAGCTTGTTTTTTAAATGTGATTAACATATTGAATTGCTGATTAATTCAAATATCCTGGGGGTATTTCTTTGCGATTTAAATGTTTTTGATGGTTTCTGAAAATTTGAGACATAACTCCAAATATCTCTTGAATCTAATAAAACATTGATCAAACAAGGGACAAAAATGATGATAACACAGAACAACATTTCAGAAATGTTGATAGAGTTAGGGCCCGAAAAAAGTAATTGAAGGTCAATGGTTTTTCATATCCATTTCAGGCATATAGTGAAATTTAAAAAATGGAAAGTAATGTCTTGTATCATAGACATAACTTGGGTTTTAAAGAGCTTTTTTCTCAGAATCAACCATGTTATCACCCCTTTAAATAGATACAAGACAATTTGTCAGATATTCATGTTTATTTGGTATGTACTAGCAGAAAACAACACAGTAAATAAATAATTGATCAAGTGTATTTTGAAAAACAAAAAAATATGGAAATATATCTGCGGGGTTAATAATGGAACTTGAATGAAATGAAGATTTCCGGAAATGAATTGAGTGCCTACTCACTTCTTCATTCAGGATTGAAAATACCTGGTGAACTACCTTTTGCTTTCAAAGCAATCAATAGAATTTGTCAAGGCTAGTCTTAAAGTTGTGTCTAATGAACTGTTACAATCAACAAAGTTAAAGTGAATCACCAACTAATGGGTAAAAGTTGGATTTTGCAACTAAGTCCTAGGAATACTGATAATTCGAATTGCTAAGGTATATTTTGTATAAGACAATTGACACATCTTATTTTTGAGGTAAGAAATTTTCCAGCCTCATTAGTACATGGAATATTACAGAAACAAGCTCTCAAAATTTGATAATTTATGGACATACTGAACTACTACAATATGTTGTCTCATTATAAAGTAGCTTTTTTGGGCGCGTTTATAAAAGTACCTATTTGAATAAACAATGCCTGAAGAAACTATTGTGGAGTGGGAAATATGTTCCAGCTTTGTAAATTAATTGTTAAATACATTTATAATGGATTCTCATCAAGTATTGGCCAATTTCAAAACATCTGACGAGTAATTTGTGGTCTAGAGGAATTTTTGAAGAAAAATATAAATCCATTATTGACCCGAATCGGATAATAAGATACTGTACATTATAGAGTTCTTTGTTTTGCCCTCAGATTAACAATAAGTGGAAGAAATGTGAGCTGGACTTTCATTCATGATAGTTCATGAATGCTGTTGAATATTCAAATATTTAATATATTCAATATTTTATCACCAGCAAATATTACATAGAAAATATTGTCACAAGAAGTTTCTGGCGAAATATGTATTTCAAAGTATTTCAAAACAGCTTTAGCAAAATATTTTGTATTCAAGACAAATTTATCATTAGTTAATGAAATTTGAGAGATTGTTATTCTGGCTTCTCCAGAAATAATATATTTTCAATAATTTGTAAGTTTTGTTGTATACTCTTATTTTTTTTCAAAAATGTGTTATCGTTTTGTATATTTGTAATTGATTCATATTTTTTAAAGTACTTTTATGTTTATTAAAAAATTAATAAAATTGTTTTGAAAAAACTCAACATTTATTCCTAAAAATACATCAATAAAAAATAATACCACTCTGTAACTTTCCCATTTCAATTAATCTGCTTTTTTCATATTATTTTTTATATATTGAAGTATTTGATGTAAATAGTCTCTTTTCCCATTTTCCTCCAAAGTGTCCAATTCCAACCAGGCGGCAGATTCCTGTAATCTTACAGTTGCGGTAAATCTAAAAAACACCGCAGCCCCATCTTCTGAAATTTTCAGCTTTTTCAGAAAAGCTCCTTCAATGTTGTCTTCGTTTGTTCTCTTGATTGTTCGTTTAATTTCACATTCGCAGCCTTCCACTGATATAGGGCTTCTGGAGTCTTCCTCTGAAAATTCTTTGTCATTTTTCCTTTCTCCAATGGAATCTAAACTGTCTCTCGCTTCTCTCAGTTGTTTTCGCCTTTTTCTTCTCTGATTAGACCAAGTATTGGAGAAGGCTGATATGAAATAACGGCGAACACTCTTGTTTCTGGTAACCTCTTCTACTCCCATTTGTAATCCTTCAAAAAGCTTCAGCAAAATATCGATAACATTAATAAACTCTCCTTCATTTATTTCTTGTAGGTGTATTTCATAGATCACTGGCGAATTAGGTTTTGGCTTTCTTTCAAGAAGTTTTGAAGGGTCATAGCACTTTTTCAAGTCAATTTCTTCACAAAACGTCCAAGCAAGTCCCCATCTTGTAGTGTTACCTTGACAAAATTCCGTATCTTTGAAACTACACACCTTTGCTTCTCTCAAGAGTTTTTTTAGCTGAGGTAAGGATCGTTTATGTCCCATCATGGTAGTATATATTTTAACCGTTTTCCCCAATTGTTTGCTTTCATTTATTATTCTAGTTATAAAGTCGATTTCTCCCCCTTGCACTACTACTTCGTTCACTGAGGCACAAAAGCTGTTTTTAGGCTTGGGTCTCGACAAATTTCTGGAATTAAAGCTGGGGTGTAATTCCTGCGTGCTTCCAAAAAATGGAGGGTTGCACATGCAAAAATCATATTCTTCATTATGTACAACTTCTTGCAGTAAAGCATCTTTCTCAACTTTGATAATTGTTATCAAATTCTGCAGTTTATTTTCTTCTACGTTACTTCTTGCAATCGTTGCACTAGCTTCGTCTACTTCCGTTGCCAAAATAAACCATTTATTTTTTCTAGCAGCTAAGAGTGGATACACACAAGATGCTCCAGTTCCAATATCGATTCCCCTTACTTGTTCCCCTGTCTTAATCAAACTTAAAAGATCTTCCAGCCATAAAATATAGTTCAGTCGCAAAGGTATAGTAGGAATCAGTTTATTCAAGGGAATATTGACATTCAGGTCGAAATCTTTTTTCAGTAAGGTACATGACAGGCTACGCAAAGACTTGATGTCTTTGAAATCTAGAGTTACTTTTCCAGTGATGTCTTGTTTAACGTATTGTCTGAAATCTGGGAATTCTAGCGCAAGCTGTTTGAAATCCGGAGGTGATTTGTAAATATTTCGTGGATGCATATATTTGTTAACAGCCATCATAAATCATGAACTGAAAAACTATTAAATCGAATAGCAAATTCAAAAAAAATTAGGTTAGTTAATAACCAGTGTTACCAAACTAGATACGAGCAGAGGTTAATACACCAAGATAACCTACGAAACAAGAAAGCCATCATAAGCATAAAATATTATTGGCTTTTGAGAGTCGTATCTTCAAAATTATAAGAATCTTCACTCGTGAATAGTAAGTGCGTATGGCATTGATAGTTTAACTCTGGAAGACAAGAATTATTAAAGTGTCTTTATTCAATGTTCTGAGCAAAATATCTTTGACAGTGACATTCACAGTGAATTCAAAAACATTGTCACACATTTTCGTTTTCTAACAACATTTTATTAGAATCAACAAAGATTGGCCCTGATAAATAATAAATATCACTTATTTCACATCATCGGGACACCTAACGAACGGATTAGGTGGCGTATTCCATCTTTTCACTTTCCAATCATTTCTTTCATAATCCCAATTAGATGTCAAACCTTCTATCGGATCTGCTTGCATATCTATCATCCTTCTCATCTGCGCTCTTACATATGATGGTTTGAAAGTCTCCGGTAAGTCCGAATACACACATAATTTCAAGAATATAAACAGCCAAACCCCAAGCGAACATCCAACCAAAACAAGTCCCGTCACGCCCATCCATTCTCCGCTAGACGGAGCTTGAAATTCTGCGAACGTCAGGCAGAAATTGGAGCGATATAAAATTTTCTTCTCTTCCTTAGTTAGGCGCTTCCAGTCTCCTTTCTGCTTTTCATAAAGCGCCTTGAGTTCGGGAGTGGACTCCTGGTAACGAATTGCTGGGAAAGGAAAAGTGGCGCTATCTATATATACGGGTTGCCCATTTATTCCATAACCGACCATTTCTCTATTCCCAATTCTTTCGAGCCAGTATGCGGATCTGTTATTCATATAGCCCATGCTTCTCTGTAGTCTATAAATACTAGTAGCTGCTCTTAACAGAAACATTTTTAGAACCGTCTGTCACTGTCAGGTTCTCTATTGTTTTATTTATTTTTTATACATTTTCATATCAACTCTAGTGGTCAACTACGACGATGGATTTATGGGACGTGTTGTCGAAATGGTCAACATATGTATTGGAGTTTTTCTCTCGAATACCTTTCAATGATTAAACAGATGAGTCAATGTCGTTTCAAATTCGATTCTTCTACTTACGCCCGAGATGTTTCCTTATCAAATGCCGGACAAAAGATGTGATAAATTCCTGTATGTCTATTATATAAAGAACGGCCATTCATTTTTTCATGCTCTACAAATCAATTGGTTTATGGGACGGTAAACTTGGAAAAAAACCGTACAACAATAAATGACCGTGAACCCCAAGTATAGGGTAGAGTTGATCTTACGTTTACCGTCCCATGAACTCACGAATTTATACGGTATGGCAACATAAAAGATCCGCATTGGTATCTTATCTCACCATAGCCGAACAGGAATTGATCACCTTTGCATAGGAAATCACTTATAGGAAAATGTCAATTTTTCCAATTTTTCTGCCCCATTTTTGTACGCATTTGGTTAGGAAAGATCCCAGACATATTTGATATCTAAATTTATAAAAACCGTACAAGAACTTTCAGCAAATTACCCTTTCTCACTTGGGTTGTTTTTACTTTTCCAAGATGTTCTCTTGCCCCATCGAGAGTATCACATGAACCCCTAAAATTTTGCATGGGTCTATAACTTTTGAAAATTTCATCACTCAGACAAAGTCCCTTTATGTATTTTGTGAAGATCTCGTCTTCAAGGCACGAAAGGAATTATTTTTTCTTTTATTCCTGTATGTTCTCCACAGTGTTCCCATATTAAATGAGAGGGACTTGATTCAAATTAATCTTATTCTTTATTTTTGCTAGCCCACAGTTTTTCCTTTCAAAGTATATTTGACAAATAACTCTTAACGAATAATTCACTTTTCATCACAATTTAGAGCTTGCTGAAATACCTCTTGAGCTGGGTACTCATTGGCGAGCCGAGCTGTTACAGCAACGGTTACTGTAACGTTTTTCAGTGTAGACGTGCAGCCGTTTTCTATCTCGAACGCGTTGTGAGCCGTAGTGTTCGTGAAGATTTCAAACAAGTATTGTCGGTCTCCAAAGAAGTTATTATGAGTGCAGCATATATTTTTATTAATAGTTTATTGAAAGAGAAAAAACGTCCGCGGCGATGGTGGTCTATTTCTGTACAATTCAATTAAACACAATATTCTTCCTTCACTCCACTCTGCCATTATGCTCGAGCATACCCACACGTACTCAGTGACGAACCTACGACAATACCGTCCACAAACCCTCTTTGTGTTCGAGGTAAAAACCGACAATCTCCGGATCGCTACGAGCGGTTCGAGGTACGCTCGTGAGCAGAGTTTCCGAGGCGTCCACAATGACGAATTTCGGTTACAGTAACCGTTGCTGTAACAGCTTGGCCCGCCAATGAGTACCCGCCTTTATTGAACCTTGTGGCGAGATTTTTGGAGAAACACAACTTAAAATCGATCTCCAATACAACGAAAACCGGTGTACTACGGGATCAACTGTGGATTGTTTCACATTGGAGAACCACGAAAGGAAGTATTAGAAATTGGCTTTCTGAACACAAGAAAATTTGCCGCCTAGGGTATACCGATATATCAGCAGTAGCCGAAGATGCACTCAAAGAAGGAATTCACGTTTGCTTGAGAAAACTCAAAGTTACTATCGCAAACACAAACACTCAACAAATACGAATCTGGCATATTAACCTAACCAGTAGAAACTAAGCCCGAACAATGTACCTAATAAGTATGCTCTGTAAGGACAACTACAACCATTGTCTTATCGCCATTGATATCAGTCGCAGTTGTAGACAAGACGCCAGCCAAAACCGGTAGACCATGGCTAAAAAACCCGAAAAATAACTTCGCACCTTCCATTACAATTAAGACACAAACATTGTTTACTGAAATAACCTCCTCTCAAATAACCGGTCTTTTTTATAATCATCTCATTGAAACTACCTGTTGATGATTATTCAATTCATTTATAATAAATATTATTACTAAAAAATTAAACAGTTCCCGTCATTATATTTTTTATGCTTGTAGCGAAGGATCTGAAAAATACAAGGGCAATAAGGTAAAATAATAGGAATTAAAATGTCGTGTACTCACTTTGAACAAATTGCTTCTCCAGGAATGTAAAAAGGATTGCATACAATATCGGCGTATTCTGCATGTATTTTTCTAAACATCTGGAAGAGTATGAACGTTTATTTTTAGTTGCATTGAGATGTCTCTTGCGTTTCAAAAACTAACACAAAGGTGAAACTCAAACGTTTTCGTCGTAGTTAAGATGGTGTTGGGCTAATAGGCGAAAATTTCTGATTCTATATCTAGATAGAGAACAAAAACTTCTGATGAAATATTGAATTCTAGACCGGCAAGACATCCTCAGCTTTGACAAAAACATTCAGTGTAGAACATTGAACAGTTACTGATGGTTGAAACAATTTTGGTCAACATGAAATGGAAAAACGCGGTGAATATCCCTTTCGCGTTGACATATTCAAGACCACAAAAGCCTTTTTTGTAAAGACGTTGTAGAAAATTGAAATTTACGATGACTTATCTAAGAAATACCTACTGATCTAATTTCATTATCTCTCAAAGCCAAATTTGTAGAATCCACTATAATGATGATTTTAATTTTAGTGTTCGTAACATATCCATATCTAGTATAACACATTGAGGAAAATTAACATTATTCGAATATAGATACAAATAACTTCATTTTTTATTTGAAGATTTTCGAAATCGATTATCAAATCTAAAAGGATACATTTTGTGTGTTTCCAGAGAATATAACATCCCTAAATACAGTTCTCTGAAATCTGTACCGCTTTTAACACCAACAGAAATCAGTTTTTCCTCCACTACATCTAGGGAAGACAAAACTTTGTACTGAAAATTCAGCTCTTCATCTGGATTAAGACATGTAAAAAATTTTGGAGAGTTCTGAAATAGAGAACAAAAACATTATGACAAAAATAACTTTCGTAAATGTGAATAAACCAATTACAGAAAAAACCTAACGTTAATATACTGACGTTAATTAGCTTCAGTTAAACAAAATATAATACGTGAAAATGTGAAGTAATTTGTGTGCACAATTTTTAGTAGTTCTACGTAATGATCCAATAAAGGGAACAGAGGTATATATTTTAAGAGTAAAAAGTAATTAATGCTCGTTGTAAATGCAGAACGCCGAGTGCTCAAACAAAATTTTATGATTTCGCTTCCACAGCTGATTTAGGCGGATTTATAACTTTTAGCAGGTCCACCTTTTTTATATCCTAACGTGTTGCAAACATAAAATCTTTTGAGCTTCCGGGTCATTTTATACCTGTGCTGCAATGGTTTGAGTATTTAATCTCAAAAGTACTTGTTGAAGCCAGACGGTAAAACAAGAACAGAGTCCTGTCCACAGATCACAAACGCAGTTGTTGTGATTTGTGGCTCTGTCAACTGTTTTCATATGTTTCATGTACTTCCGTGAGTGAAAGTAATTTATTTTACCTATTCCACAGTTTCTCAGACCTATAATGAACGCACTAAAATTATTACCCCCACAAACTCACAATTAAATATTTCAAAACAATAACCTATTTTTAACCTATTCAGTTATTCCGATCAGCTATTTGGGTAGCGCCATCATCGGTAGAAATTTTTCCTTATCTTGTTTCGTGCGTTTCACAAAGCGCTCACATTGATCAAAATATTCCTTTAGCGGTCCCCCATAACGACCGCGGTCGTTGTGGTAGCGACGAAAATGTCACTCATACGTCATTACTTTCGCTCACGCCAAGTTCACAACGACCCAAAAGGTGGATCAAAGTGGAAGTTGAGAATATTTCGGCGCAATTTTTGAAATATGACATAGATCTTATCAGTCATTCATTTCTAATTTCTTAACTTATTTCATCATTCAATCTCGTAAGTTAATCAATGGAATAATTACTTACACATAATGAAGTAAATTTACGAGTAGAATAAATTTAGAGTAAGTATAGTCTAAGTGTGCAATCAGACATGACATTTTCAAAATCTACAGCCTGAGTTTTCGGTGTTCACGATTATAATTTTGTAAAGTTGCATTCCACTCTTCATCTGAACTATATTCTGGAGCACTATTGCGATACATCAACATATACCCAATTGTAAAAGCCATTTTGATTATATTAAAATTTAATTTATTCAATAACTTCAACCTCGCCACTGGTAATGTTTACATAAAGGCCCAAAACGCTCCGTAATTCTTTCCATTCCGTTTACGGCAGTAACGCTCGCAAGCAAGTTGGACAGAAAAAGCTGCGGTCGTGAGTGTGATCATTGATACCTTTGTATATACACTAGGTTTGTTTTAGTTGTGCATTTCTAACAGTTATTGAACCTTTCCGAATCGAAGCCGAATCAATGCGCAGAACATCACAATTACAAAACAGTTATGGAACGGTCCCAACAACTAATAAACCAAAACATATAAAAAATTATTCTGACAAGTGTATAAACAAAGATTGGAGGTTAGGTTTTTTGAAAAATTAGAGTAACAGGAATTAACTAAGACGTTATCTCTGGTTATCCAAAATTAAATTGAAAATATATTGT
>WOGR01008913.1:0-11597 GCA_015342045.1 Leptinotarsa lineolata | reverse complement strand
AGCTGACGGTGCTTCTCTTCTTCCAAAATCCGTACGCAATTTTCGCACACATTCTGCAACATTACCATGATTTTCAAAGTAATGTCGCAATATTTCCCAGCGTTGTTCAAGCGTATACACAACCATATTCGTTCAGCGGAAGGATAAAACTAATTATCTGTCAAATCAAACATGAGCTAAGTGTTACCATTCACGAAATAAGCACTAGTTAAAAAAAAGTTAGATGGCGGACCCTTTATTTCCTTACTAAAACAAAAAATAGCAAAAGTACGTCATAAGTAAGTGAAATCAATCTTCAACGACGCAATACAGAATAATTTCCTAGTATTTTCATTTGACATATAACGGAGTTCAGTGGTGAACACACTTTAAAGTAATGATCCATATATTTCGGAATCGTATATTAAATCAGATCCGAGTGAAAATTCATGTTGACGTAGCGTGGGCTTCTCAATATTTTCTCTGCGGAAATATATCGCTCCTGTATATCCCGAGGATGCAAATGTATCATCGACGTCTCCAGATGAGGAGGGTATGGTCCCCCGAGCAGAAGTTGACTTGAAACGCGGTTTCCATATTTTGAAATATGCGCCAGGCAAGTGGAGATGTTGAGAATATGGCAACTCTTCGTATCCTTTATCGCGAAGTGTAACAGTATTTATATGAGATGATCTTCATTTTCCTGACTGGGTTACACGAAGAAATCTCTGTATTTTCCTTTGTTTATCTATTCTTCAAGCTGAACAAAACTATTAAAAAAATAAGATAAAAATCAACAAATCAAGCACTGACCAATTATGGAAAATAGTAAAAGAACTCACAGGGAGTGGAAGTAAAACAAAACAGATAGAATAAATTGAAAACGAACACGGAGAACTATCAACAAATTATGTACGAATAGCTGATGAATTCAACAATGAATTTATAAACACCGGAAGAAATCTTGTGAATGAAATAGTCACAGACGATAGTTTTGCACCAGTTAGCGATATTCTTGGCGACTCACTAGTTTCAACACCAACCGATTCAGAAGAATTGAGTTATTGGTGACCTAAAAAATAATAAGTCAGTTGGTATCGATGAAATCAGAGCGGAAGAACTTAAGTCAATTATACCTTTTATACTTCAACCATTTGTGTTCATTATAAATAAATGTTCATCACTAGGTATCTGGTCTGACGCGTTTAAAACGATAATCGTAACTCCAATCTATAAAAAAGTTGCTGAAACACAAATAAATGACACACCCCGGAGCCTTCTTAGGTCCGTGGTGTATCGATGGATATAGGCTGAGATCGATGATGTTGAACATGCTGACAGCAAGTGAATTATGGTCTCAAGAACATCGTGGAAGTACCTGCACCACGTGCCAGGAACCCTGATACCTATCATACGACTGCGGTAGACTGAGGTGTTGAAGACACCATCCTGGCCATGATGAACCCCTCATTTTCATGCAGAGAAGGGGATCCGAACTCCTGGTGCCTTTACGGACTCCATCCAGTACCATTTTGTGGTCGAAGGGAGTACAACCGAGGAAGGAACGATTTGGGATGCAAACTCCTACGAGGTTGTCTGATTGAGGTATCTCCAAAACATGCACTCTGAATGCAGCAACCGCTTCTTCAGGTGTCTGGAAACGTTGACCTCTCAGTTTGTTTTTTACGTACGGGAATAAAAAGAAGTAATTCGGTGCCAAGTCAGGACTATACGGCGGATGACTCATCAAATCGATGTTTTGGGTGCTCAAAAATGCAATTGTCTTCGGCGGTTAGTTTTCCTGATTTCTTGAAAGACAACTGGCAAACAAATATTTGTGTACCACTCAAAATTGACTGTTCTGCGTTGTTCTAGTGGTACGGTTGCGATATTTCCAGTTTTTCCGAAAAAAACAGACGACCATTTGCTTGGAAGTGCTTCGTGCACGAACAACTTTTGTTGGGTTTTTGGATTTGGCTCATCTTGAAACAATCATACAATCGACTGCTGTTTACTTTCGGGCTCTTACGCGTAAATCCACGGTTCATCACCTGTCACGATATCATAGACGTGTTTCGAAGCACCTCGATCGTATTTTTTTGAGCATTTCTTTCGACCAATTAACACGAGTCTTTTTTTTGAGCGATTGACAAATTGTGTGGGATCCAACGCGAACAAATATTTTTGGCAGTCAAATATTTATGCAATATTGAATGTATGCTGGTCCCACTGATGTCTAAGATTGTCTCAATCTCACGATAGGTCACATAGCGATCTTGCAATATCAGTTCGGGCACAGCATCAATGGTTTTCGGAACAACAACTGATTTTGAACGACCTTCACGAAAATCGTCTTGAAGTGAACTACGAACACGATTGAATTCACCATACCATCGATAAACACTGGTCCTTGATGATGCTTCATCGCCAAAAATTGAATTAGGTTCATTCATGCACTGATGCTGAGTTAATCCACGTCGAAAGTTGTAAAAAAAAATCGCACGAAAATGTTCACGATTTAATTCCATTTTTAAGCCGAGATGAATCTTATAAGTTACTGTAAAAAACACAAATATCGCTCGTATGTAAAAACGTTCTGAGTACGTATAACCTCAAAAATGTCCAACTTTACGATACAGCTGTCAGTTGCTAGATTGCAACACTAGGGCTGCCAAATCGCGAAACATAAAAGGCAACCTATCGTACTAACCCACACCAACATTAATAGATAATAAACGTTTTCGACTCGACAATTTTTACGACATTCCCAAACCAGTCTGGATTTTTAAATTTAACAATTACCCAGGTGCAGTTCAGATGTCTGTGAAAATATTGATCCACTCATTATGTGAAGGCCTCAGATTAATAGTCTTTGCGTATTTCAAGGGTATAGTTGTATTATATATTCACCTCATGTTCTTGTGATGCACTGTTTGGAATTTTTGGTGTAGTAATAAATATTACTGGAGTTTTATCCCAACACAAAACCGTTATTTTTAACACCCCGAGACGGGTTTCAATCACCCAGTGATCAGAACAGAACAGGACAGATCAGCTTCAAGAGGAAGATTAAGCTAAATCTATATGTATACAATGTTGTCCTTATTTATACCATAAATACCTCTGCTAGGTACCTGGATCTTAATTGTCTTGATAAATTTTACAATGTTGTCTTATCTACTGGTCTTAAATTAATTTTACACAATGTTTGTACAATTATTGTATTGTCACAAAGAGACTGCTAATAAACTTATGTACAATGTTTGTATTGTCACAAAGAGACTGCTAATAAACTTATTATTATTATATTATATGGCCTTATCTAATCTGTTGAATAAAATGTTATTTCAACAAGCTGTATAGTATACTAATAGGTATTGGTATCATGGTCATTCATAATATTATTATGTTTACTTATCTCTACACTCTTATAAGCACCTAGTTCCTTGAAAATGAATCCAAATTTCTTCGTGTATTAGTGGTATGGAACAGAGATATATTTAATTTGGTTTTCGTCGTTTCTAAAATTCAAGATTTCGTTCATTCTTGACCTCGGATCAGTTTTCAATCTGTCTATGTAACTATCAGGTGTTTTTGCCGACCATATATTATGACCGTACAACTACAATATTTCATATACGTATATATCATGACCATTCCAGAGGATTAGAAAAACTGTTCTGTTCTGAAGATGCAATATCAGCAAATATATAAAATTACTTCACGAACTGTATCTACCGAAAACCTTGTGAATACAGTGAATGAACAGAAAAACGGGCTTGGAAATAAAATCTGACAAGTCGCGAGCTTCATCAACAAAATATCAAGTGATCCAAACACAGGGTGGAATACTAGTTTTGCCATATTGTTGAAAAATCTCATGCATACGGCAGGGTGGAAGTACAAAACCCAGGGCAGTAAGATGTTAGAGGAAATCTCCATCACTTTAGTAAAATTATCTTTATCTTTAGTGAGAGGCGATAGGTATTTTGACAGGTTATTATTTTATATGTTATTTGGAATTCAAGGCAATTCCTCAGATTAAAAAGAAACCACCCTTTTTCTATTTAAAATGGCAGAAACGCTATAATATTATGATACGATCAACATTATCCGTATCAGACATCGAAGATTAGCAATTATTTTTGAAGAAATTAGCAATTATTACTATTATTGAAGTTCAGAATATTTTAGTTTCATAATTATTCACAATTATTCAATAATTATTCAGTTATATGTATGGCACTCTCAACTTCATTATTTTATATCTCAGTAACTGTGCAAGTATGTTTCGTCATAACGAACTGAAATATCTATCATGTCAGCATATAAAACATAATTTCAGCCTGGGGATCAGTTGAGTACTGTTTTATGTGAAGTTAGCAACGACTCCTTATATGCATTAACACTACACATTTTCATAGCTTGAAATCTCGTTTCTGAAACTTTCGAATCTCAAGTTTGAAGGAATATCCTTTTAAGAAAAAAACTCAGAATACTTTTATTGAAATGATAATCTTGATATTAGATAAATGGATAGTTCTGTGTAAGTAAATGGCTTTAAAAATATTTCAACAAATGCGAGATACAAGAAAATCGCGACAATAAGATGGATCATAGAGTTCACAAAGTCACCATCCTCTGTATTGTGGCCTTGGAATAGTAAACGACAGTAACCGCCCCCAGTCGAAGGTTTATCGACTCACAATACCGTTAAGAGGTCATTGTCACTATACGAAACGATGTTGTGATTTTTTCAATCAGCGGCCAACAGTTCCAAACCAATGAAATTATTAAAGACCCGCAATAAAACAACCATAAACTCAGAGGAGACACGTAATTCGTCACTGCGTAACGATTTGACAGGTCCGAATGTCTTCTGCCACCTAAGATTTACAAGGGATATTTGGGTCGTAATTCTAATTCTCGTAAAGAAAAAATGGCCATACACCAATTCAAAACCACTTGTAGTTTACACACCTGTTTTGCCCATAAAACATTAAAGTTACGGCTTTATGATCGATTTAGCAGTAAAAGTAGTCGAGGTGTTTATATTCTTAACAAATTACGGCTTCTACATAAAATACTCTTCCTTGGGGGGAAATATCTCCATTAGGTGATTGTTTTCATAATTGTTCATTGTGATTTGGTAGTTACTGATTTTTGGATATAGATTAACTCTGGAAACCTTTTTCTGGAAGGTACTGCAAGGGAACTCAGGAGTTTAATGAAAGTAAGGAAATAGTCAGGGAATTTTACTAAAATTGAAAAGTCTGGAAATTCAATCCGGTCCTGTGTGTTCATGAGAGAGTTTGAAAACACTATTTATCCTCCTTAGGTACTCTAAAATCTTCCCTTTTCCATTTTTGGATACTACACCTAAGAAACATTTTTGAAGTCGTTCGGATACAATTTTTTTTGACTTATGTTTATCTAGTAATTAGACATCAGCTCATACACACAATGCATTTCAGTTAAATTGAGCCATTCTGAATAAGTCATTTAATATTAAAACTGTATCCAACCCTTTACCATTGTTGACACTACAACATTAAGTTTGTATTCAGTTCTTAACTATAAAGTGAAACTAAGTAGGTGAATATACCTACTTTGTCACCACAGAAAAATTATTTCTAGAATTCTCCAAAGGAAACAACTATCTTGAAGTACAAGTTAATTCTTCGAATTATACTTATTGAGAAACCCTCAAGAAAACAGATTACTACAATAACAGTCACAACGGATTTTCCTTCTTCCCATTTCACTTGAACCACAACATATTTTTAGAAACAGAAATTACGTAAGATATAGTTGTTATTACTCACTTAATATTTGAATGCTTCCAAGTATCTGTATCGGACCTGAAGTTGCATTGCATTGGAAAAATGATTCCCTTATATCTTGTACTATAGGTATATAGTTACATCCTTTTCTATCTCTCAGTTTCTCCTGTAATCTTTTGACCGTCCATCAATTTTGACTACTATTACCTCCATCCCCCTAAAAACCTCATTATTATAATTATTGCCAATTATTCCGCAATCCAATATTAATGAACGGTCAATTCATATTGATTTTTACTTTGTTCTTTTGTATCAGGAACGATTAGACACAAAAAAATTATTGATATTTTGTAATTTCAAAGAGACTTTGAGTTTTGGAAGATTTTTAACAATAATATAAACAATTCGAAAAATAATGTGGGTGATTCTTTGTTCCACTTAACTTTCACTTCAACAAACCCCTTGAAAAAACTGGTGAACGTTATCTATTGGGATTTCAAAAATGTTTCTATGTAATCTATTTTCATCACGGGTGCTAATATTTTTAGTGGTTTCTTTATCAAAAAGCATCAACAATTCGGATGATCTATATATTCACAGTTAGCTTTACATTTTTATTGATATTAAATCTATATACTTTTTTCGAAAGTTACCCACCCTTATTATCAAAATTCAAATGTGACAAAATAACTGACAAATAAAAACTTTAATGATTTCAATCAACTATTATCAGAAGACTCTTGATGTAAGTTTGAATAATTCCAATATTACGACACAGAAATTGTGAAAAATGTTATTTGATTAAAATAATGAATTTATTAGTATGTATCTATCCCTGAAAATATAAAATATGTAATTGTCAGTTCCCAGCTGTAAATTGAGTTAACTCTTATCAAAAGGAACATAAAGGTGAAGATACGTTGATAACGACCGAAATGAAAATATGAATGAAATACAGAATAGAGAATGAACAAGGGAGAAATCTTTCTCCATATAGCAAGAGAAGTAAGCTTGAAGGATCGCCATACATTCTTGTATCTCACTCCGAGTTGTGAAATGCTTTAAATTTCCAGATTGTTATCTCTCTATTTTCCTTCACAAAAATATCTCTCCACATTATTGAATTTATAAAATTGATTATTTCTGGAAACTGATGTTGGTAATCTGTTAAATATCTATAAATACTCCTTGATTAAACCAAGATAAGAATTCTTTTCTACAATTAAACTACGATTACGAAAAAATATCAAATTTCACTACTTATATAATATCTACTATGGTCGTATATACCTACAACTATTGATAAATATAAAAATATATAGCGTGTCTCGTTATATGTAAAGTGATACCTATTTGATAATTCTAAATGTGGTTTGAATTTTCATCGCATGCAGTCAACTTGTAATATAGTGTTTACTTGTGTTATTTATTTCAATTAACTTCGTAACTTGATTAAAAACATGGTGAGTACCTATAGTATATTTCATTGATGCTGTGACAAACGTAAAAAGGTTGAAACCCACAATTTAACATCGAATGAGTTCTGACTTTCTTTTTATCTTTTTCACAAAAAATATCTTCAATATATTCTTTCACATATATAATCCTTAAATTCTCTATTATTTATCAGTTCTTATTTGAGCATTCTATGGAGTTTTTCCAGCATATATAAATTAAATATTTTCTCATGGATATACTAAAAGAACAAACATTTTTTGTGTGTGGTTGTTTGGAAGTCCTAATAAGTTTAAGATAATAATTAGTATTCACCCAAATAATGTGTTGATTTTACTCAATTTTTCTGTTTTTGAAGGTATATTCAAACTACCTAATATAAATGTTCAAGTGGGTTCAGCAAATATTATTTTAACTTTTGCAGTTTACAAAAATAATCACCTTGTGAAACTTCTCAGATTTTATTTTTCTAGTGAAAATACTTTCTTGTTGTTTATACTTCCTCCAATTTCTATTTTTGTGAATTGAAGCGGCGTGGACGCAACTGTAGTTCAGTAACTTTCCGGAATTCTGGTCAGCATAACCACGTCAACATTCGTAACTTAAAATATACAAAAATCCAACACTGTTTTGTTTAAGGAAAAACTCACGTGTGTTCTGGTTAATGTAACTCTAGGCTAAAAGAGTATCCATTTGTTTACTCATCGAAACTTTTGTTTATTTCATTCAACACACCACGCACCATGACAGAGTCGTTTGTTTACGTGTAATGGCGTCGGATATTGAGAGGCCATGCTGATGAAGGCGTTTCGACTCTGAATTCGAATCAAACGGCAGCTGTTGTGTATCGCAGCCATGGGGGTCTTCTTCAATGGAGGGAAATTTAAATTCTGAGACTGAAAACAAAAATTTTCTATGTAATTGAATGATTTCTAAAGATATTCATTACATTTCCATAAATTTAAATTTCAGTAATACATAGTAAAATTCACCAGCAATAATATATGTTTACACTGAAAATATGTCCCGAAGCACCGAATGAAATGCTTTGATTCTTCGTCTGATTAGTGAAAAAGTTTTCGAATACAATGAGAAGATTGCTCATTTACGTTCAATAATAATTATTTTTCGGTTGTTCATATTGACTGTTCTGATATTTCATTTATTCTTACTTCTTTGATTGACCACTTGTTTATTTTGTGAAAATTTATGTTCACTAAGAGTATGTACCTACAGTATAAAAACATACCATTTTGAAAATGGTGTAATGGCCGAAACTAGTCAAAAAATAAAAAACTATCGTGGAAAATAGACAAAAGTGTGTTTATAGTGTGCTCTCAGAATTAATTTATTATTTGTCATACAATTCATCCTCTGCCTAACTTTACTTTTATTTCAAATCTATGAAAGCTTCATCGGGAAAAAGTTAGTTTCTTGAAGCATAAAATAAAAAAGGCCTTTGAATATGAACATTCAATTCTAAAACATTTCAACATATTCTCAAATTTTTACATTGTTGTCTGTCTATACTTAATATTTTTTTCATTATACACCCCGTTTCTTGTATATTATTATCTTTCCTTTTTATATCTCCTCACAGGTGCTTCTATTACTCATTTTTTCATTTATTTTTATTTTTTATTGCTTTTGGATTGTCGCATTATTTGTTTAACTCGTTTCCGTCTCGTTTATTCTAGATACAGAGAAAATTGTATTGAACTAATATATCAGGATACTCTACAAAATCCAAATGAACAAACAGGAACAGTAATGACTCCGTGAACTGCAGATACAATATTGGTAAAATAATTAACAAGGAGATCATAGAAAAGAACAGCGGCTCAAATTAAAGTTCAAAGAAGTCTCCTACATATTGAACAACGACTCATTAAGCCAGGTCAGAGTAGGGGATTGTGGAATGTAGAGGGAAAAACAGACTAGTTTAAAGAAACGGTTTAATATATTTTCATTTATCACATTTCAATTTTTTTTATTTTTCCATTTATTATCGGTATGCATTTCTGCATATTATTTCCATCCATATAATCGAATAATTTCCACTTACAGGTAACAATAATTTTTATGTGATGAAATTACCTAATAAATATTCGATGAAAATTCATGATGAACATATTCAATGAGTACCTAAAATTTTTTGTGATATATTTACTGCACGATATATTCAATACCATTTTCGAATGAAACACGCCTGGCGAGGACTTTGCATAGTGGAACATATGTTGTGATTTTGCCAACTTTTTTGTGAAAATCTCATGAAGAGTTATTGAAATTGACAATAATTTGTTCTCTTCACAGTTCACATTTTATATTTCTGAATACTTTCATTTTTCCCTCATTAACTTCGTCTCCTCGTGGCTTTCAAAACTGATGATATTTTAAAACAATGGGCGTGCCAAACTAACATTCAACCTCTTAAGGTAAGATATTTTCTAGCCACTAACTTTTTGTTTATATCAAGCCTGAGATAATTCCTTGAACACTAACGTAAGAATGCAATTAACTCTTGACAAATACCTATTAGGTAGTCGAAAAACACCTGCTAAAAAACAAGAGAGTAGGTCCTAATTTAGAACACTGTACAGCAGCTGAAGTGCAGTATCTCAGACGTGAATCAATAAATTTTCCCCTAAGTAGGATTTTATCAATTCTGTAACTTATTCAATGTAGTCCAAACTGATAACAGTCGACAACCCAAACAAGTTCCAGTTGAATGATTTTTAGGATTCATACGAACAAGGAAGGTAACGGACTGTTTGTAAAAAGTTTACCACTATACACATCATCTCTTCCTATTCTGACTTTGAATTCTGTGTAATTCATTGTTTATATGAAGGTAGTGGTTGTTTCAAAAGATCTTTTTCTTACAGTTGATGTCTGAAAGTTACTTCTGTGCGTGATCTACAAATCTATGTGAAGAATTCTTTCAAACCGTCCTTCCTTTCTTTGGAAGATTCTCACATTTTTTGTATGAAGATGGAGTAGTAGAAAGCCTAAACCCCTTTTTCCCAAAAATCATTATGTCCCAAAAATAAACCTCTTTCAATTGTTATAATCCTTCATACCATATGAAATTCAAATTGATACAACAGGAGTTATCTCAAAATTAAAAATACTGTGCAGGGAAATAAAATGAAGACGCATGACAGATTAGTTTTATTTGACCCCTTTCATACAAATATGTTTCAAATGGTTCACAATGTTCCAGAACACTCCACTTTATTTGAAATTATTCTGGAATGTTCCACAATAACCCGGGATATTTCTGGATGTTCCTAAACTATCCAGAATATTATCAAACATTCGAGAATGTTGCAAAATTTTTGGAATGTTGTTTAATGCTCTCAAATACTCTCGAATCTTCTAATGTATTGATCAAGAAATTCCTAAAAGGCGAAAATTCTATCCCTGATACATTTTTCATGGATGGGAAAAAGAGAGCTACCATAACATATAATTTCCTGGATCATTTCACAATGATCTGGGATGTTCCAGACTAATCCGGAACATCCCAATCTATTATTTCTTGTAAAAAGTGAAGGATGATAAATGGTTATTGTGAGTTATTTCTAAGAGATAGACATATACCATCGCGGACTTTTTTGTGGACCTTTTCAAGGTGTACAATACTGTAGTACAAAATAGGCTTGAAATCCCTTTAGATTCGTGATCAGGACCACCAACTTACTACAAATACACTTTTTTCCTTGACAAATTTCAGTTCTGAAAAATCCGAATTTGGAAACACCTCCGTATCTTCCGTAATAATTGAGGTAGGTACTATGATCAAACTCTCAGGACCGATGGAAATGCTCAAAATGCATATGCCCTCTGAATGGGGTTGGCCAAAGTGATATATTATTTTGTCCCTTAGTATGTTTTACCATAAAAATGGGTTGTTCCATCGCTAGTGGCGGGCAGTGTATATCACTTTGTCTAACTCCATTCATATGATATGTGCGTTTTGAGTATTTCGATCAGTCCTGAGAGTTTCATCGTTATAATTCAATTATTACGGAAGATACGGGGGTATTTTCATGGGAAGTGAGACACACTCCAAATATGTTTGCTTGAAGGTGAATGACAATGTTTCGTGGTGAGTTTCATCAGTTCGGACTTCTATTGTCTAATATTATATAAAATGATTTGAAATTCCTGAAATAAACAATACACCTGAAAAGAGTACACAGTAAAATAAAATACGAGTGAAAAAAAATTGAATAAATAAAATAAAAATAAATTAATATAATTAAAAATCAAGTGACTTCAAACCACGTTACTTCACGACGTTTCGATTGTTAGTATCTACAATCGTCTTCGGGTGATGACTGGACTAATTTCTCCGAGAGATGACTATTTATG
>WOGR01008912.1:0-11598 GCA_015342045.1 Leptinotarsa lineolata | reverse complement strand
GGATGCCTTGCAATGGTTTCCGTCATGATTTCGCAGAATTCTGTTTTTCGATCAGGGTCATCTTCAGTTAATTGGTGTACCATTTTAATTTTGTATGGTTGATACCTATTCCTTTTCAAAAGTCTCCACACAGAAGAAGGAGACACCTCACAAACTTTCGCGACGGAATAAGTAGACTGTTCAGGAATTACTACCATCTCACCAATTATTTGCACTAGCTGTTCTTCCGGAATGGACGGATGACTTGGGGGCTTTTTGTTATGTACACTACCGGTAGTTGTGAATTTGGATACAGGTTCCCTCAAATATTTTCTACAGATAGGCAGATAAAAAGGAATATTTCTAGAAATATTGATATCAATGTGTTTGTCTTCAGGAAATAAATAAATGTTCCGCCATTTTGTAGTAGGTAAAGATATTTACTTCATATTCTAGGGTTGTGAAGCTCCCCCTTTCCATTCAATTTTTTTTTCCCAGATGGCGCCCAGTCGCCATCTGGAAAGTTTCATCTGTCAATTTCACTTCAATATAAATTATTCATGCATTAATTTCATTATCCGAAATTTCAATTTTTTGTGTTGACCCGTTCAAAAAATAAAAGGGAGGACATTAAAGAAATTCACTGTAAAATAATTTGAGAAATTGAAAGGATTAAAAGTGACACTATCGATCTCTTGAATAAAATCATTTTTGAAAATGCAAAGCACGTTTTCTCAAACAAATCAAATAAATATTTTTCCACCTAAGTATACCTTGTTATAAGGAATGTAAAAATAAATGTGGTATTTATGACTGATTGCCATAAATGTCGATTATCAATGATTATATGGTGAATGCTATTCTGAAATTTATGAATTTATTTCAGAGTATCCTTTCCTCAGTTTTGAATTTTTTTGAATCCGAATGTATTTCTCAGTTGATACACTATGTTACGTCCAATTAACTTACTGTTGAGTTTTTGTAATAGTTACTGATACACAATTTTTAGTATTTACTGACATACCCCTAAACCGGTCATTATCAAAAACATGAATCGTAATTTTCACAAAAATCTTACTTTAACTAGATCTTTTCAGGCGAATAAAATCAATTGTTGGGTTACTTTGATATCCTTGATATTCGCATGGAATGTAGTTTTTTGTCAAATCGAGTTTCCTGAGCTGCCTTCACAACGACTTGACAGTGAACACACAGAAGTGAGTAGTAGATAATAGGTACAGAAGTTTGAGATATTTAATATGCTAGTTCCGAACTACAGGGAATGGTTATTAAAATAGTTGAATATACATGTGTTGAATATAAGGTGCTTAATTACATTATGTATATCACCAATGATCATTCTCAAAAACGGGTAAAGATAATCGTTGCTGTGTCGTTTCATGGCCAGACTGTATCACAAAACGTCTAAACGAGATGAATTTTATTAATGTCGGCTTTGTGGCAATTTGATCTACAAAAAATCACTCAGATCATTTTTCTAGTTAACCTTGGGTCATGACTAGTAGCGAAGAAGGATTATTTATCCCAAAATCTTCACTCTGATCATAAATGTCTCATCTTGACACAATCTACAAACTGGAATTTAACGTTTTGCTTTCAAAAGGAACCTCATATACGAAAGAATAACTTTTACATCATCTCTAAAGTTAGTTATCACAGGTTACACAAAGTTTGTGATGTGTAAGAGAAAGAAATTCTTCACGAGAATAAATTGTATTTATAACAAAATTGAGCCAAATTATTCAAAAAAAAATACGATTTAGCATTTTTTTGTGATCGACTATATAAATAAGAATCCACACCGTATTACCCTAGTAACATTAGTATTGTGTTAGCTTGCCAACTATTACTATTGATACTGTCACATGATTTTTAGAGAATCATCTTGTTAGTACCATATACCTTATAGAGGAGAATCTGAATGATGATTTATATTCAGAAATTATTAGGATGAATTCAAAAACCTAGTTATTTTCCAACAAGATATTTCGCTTCCACTTTTTGCAAGGCCTGTAAAAGATTGGTTGGATCAATCATACCCAGGCATGTGGATTGTAAGGCGCGGTTTGTTGAAATGGCCTGCCCGTTCACCGGATTTGACTCTCCCCGATTTTTGTGGCTATATCAAATTAAAAGTTCATGTTACGCTATCTTAGAGACAGAATTACCGAAACTTGTGATAGCGTTACCTCAGAAACATTCCAAAATGTATGAAATGACTATTTCACTGTCAGGGGGTTCAAAGAGGATATATCAAACACTGAGTCGAATTATATTTTCATGGATACAGAAAATTTGAAATACAATATAAATGACTAAGATATTTTTCCACAAAATGTCCTAAGTATAAAATGGTCTTCAGTAGAAGTAGAACACAATTTATCATTTCCCTAAGGAAATGATAATAAATATGTCGGTCTATGATCCTTTAGGGCTTCTGGGAAATCTAATTATCAGAAGTAAAATGCCCATGCAGGAGATATGGAGCAGTGGAATACAATGCGACACTCTAAGGTGCTTTCTGAAAAACCGTGTAGATTTCATATTAGAGCAGCATGTTTTCTGCGATGCCAGTCAACAAGCCATTGTATCTGTCAGTTTTTTCCGATTTTCGAATATTAACGAAAAGAAAATAATATCGGTAACATCAAAGACCCAAGTTGCCCCATTGATAAATAAACTGAGCATTCCAAATTTGGAACTTCAAGCAGCATTATTTGCTACTCGTTTAGCAAATAAAGTTATTCAGAAACACACTATGTGGTCGGATTCGAAGACAGTCATTTAATGGATCAGAAATGAAAATATCAAAACATCGAGTTGCTTTTCCCGTATGACTGAAGAAATAAGATAAAATTCCAAAATGAGTCGATGGCGTGGTATTTCAACCACAATGAATATTGCTGAGGGGGCAACAAGAGATATGAAAGAATAACAGTTTGAAAATTCCAGATGGTTTGAAGGCCCTGAGTTTTTATATTTCGATGAAGAATTTCGGCCGAAAGAAGAATTCAAGAAAACACAAAGGAGTATTCCAAAAATAACGCTCGTAATATTCAAAGAAACGAAAGTAATTTTTCGAAATGGACTCGGCTAATAAGATCTACAGTATATGTAATTCGATTTTATAGGAGGGATAGACAAAAGGGAGAAATAACAATGGGGGAAAATTTGAAGCTGAACACATTTAGTGTAGAAAGATACAGATAGACAGTTTTGCAGAAGAGTGTTTCATTAAAGGAATCATTTTAAACTTCAGTAGATTACTTCAATTCTCCGTTATATTCAGAGGCGGCTTATTGAGAGTTGGAGGCAGAATAGATTTTTTGAAAAAACTAGACGAGGAAACAAATATACCCAGATTTCAATTGAACATTTTCATGAGAAATATGGACATCAAGGAAGAGAACTGGTAATCAACGAGCTGCGACAAAAATACTGAATTCTCCAGATCAGACGGGCAGTCAACAAAATTACGATGAACTTTAATTTCTGAAGAATACGAAAAGCTGAGCCTGAAGTGTTTGAAATGGGTCAGCTTCCGGAATGTCAAATGAGGCCATTCTGTTTTGTGGGAATGCACTATTTTGGACCTTTTCTAGTACGTACTGGTAGGAGAACAGAAAAAACATATGGTGTCTAGTCACGTGTTTGTCTGTAACAGCGATCTACATTGAAATTGCTGCATCTTTATCAACTGATTCCTGTATATTGGCCGTAAGAGGCTTCATTGCAAGACGTGGAGAACCGGAATTGATAATGAGTGATAATGGATCGAACATGAAAGCTGCCGAAATAGAACTGAAAGAATCGCAAAAAAATATTGATGAGGAATCAATGAAGAGAGAAATGGTTTCGTGAAATATACTTTGGAAATTCATTTGTCCTGCGAGGCCTCATATGAAAGGATCGTGGGAGAGAAAGGTGCGTGCTCTAAAACAGTCTTTGGAAATAACTTCGAAAGGAAAGTCTACAAATGCTGAATTAGTAGGGTTCGAGAATACCTACCCACTTTGACGAAAAGAACAATTTGACTGAATATGAAATATGAAACTGAAACTCATTAGTTTCTATGAGCACTGCTCGTGAATCATATATTGTTGGTTGCTTGACTTACTTACCGCGTCTGAAGATGGCGATCAGACTTAGTGTCTTCTACCGTCGTTATGGTAATGCGTTTCATTCTCCAATGAGCATGGATAATATCAGGAATATACGAGAATATTTGAATGTAATATGTAGTATGTCGACTTACCGAGATAAGTTCAAAACGTGAATCAGTTCGAGAAAAAGCTATATGTGAACAAGTGAAATAAGTGCGATGATTATAAAGTATATTTAAGTTGTAATTTTGAATTATTGAATGCAGTAGTTAAGCTTATTACTTAATTATTAAGAACCCACGCATAATCATTTACTGTAAATCCTACAAAAGTTTTCAGAAAATAAGGAAAATAATACCCACATAACTCTCAAAGCTCTGTCACCAGTTAACGGTCAACATTTGAAACAACAATATCAGAGTGCTACGTAATCTGTACTGATTGATCCTATCAAGAATACAAGTTCGTGATGTTTGCTAAATGATACTGGTCTCACATCAAGAAACATATAAAACAAAAAACATATGAAAATGAAAAGTGTTAGCACATTGACATCATTTTTATAAAATACAACTCCATGCATTATACAAAGTGTTTTTCTCATTAAAGTTACCATATAGAAAATAAACGTCTGAAAATAACATTCCGTTTCAGGAACACTCAATTTCTTTATGTCTAATGAAAAATGAAATTTTTAGGAAAGGGTTCCGCTCTTCGCCCCAAACAGATGTCCGGAAAATCAGTTATTGTATCCAGGGGACCAACAGCATGATTGGATATGTGATTGCGGTCCAGGTGAGATAAATATCAAAAAAATTTCAAAATTTTGTGATAGTATTTTAATAATATGTATTATTTGGAATGACAGAGTTAACACTGACATGTATGTATGATCAATTCATACAGAATCTTAATTTTGTCTAAGTCTCATTTTCCTCACATGCCGGAACTAGTATCTATTTATTGAACAATCATATGTGGGTGGTCTATCACATTTTACAATTATGCTGATAAGTTTCAAGAGATATTGCTCATACTAGATAAGACATGTTTATAGTTATATCCGGCAATGTTATGAAATCAAAACCAAAACTGACCTTCCAGAAATGCCTTCTCATGTGATGATTCAGATATATTTATATAACTTTCTTACTAAAATAAATCATTATTCTGAATGTAAACTCTATCAATACTATTGATTTATTTCGTACATTCCTATGATCTTCGACATTTTGTAATTTCTATGCTTTTTACGAGTGTTATTTTTTCATTTTAATTATGAAACTGAGAAATAAAGACCTATATTTATTATATTCCTATATGTAAATATTCTTTCGTCAAATAAAGATATTATATTTCAAAATGAGGAATTTCCAAACCATTTCTATAGTTTCTTCTTCAAGGAACTAACTTTATTTTTTAGGGTTTATCTACTACCCACCAAAAGATTTTTGTTATGCTGCCTATCGCCGAGGCCCTTGCGAAAAGAATCATCATTTGATAATTGAAAGAGGAGAAGTTATTCCTAAGTGTGTCAAAAATCCATGTGAAGAAGGGTATGCAAGGTAATTATTTTGTAATTTTCTCCCATACACTAAAACACAAAAACCATCTATTGGCGTACGTTTCGCCAACCAAATAGGCGTCATCGAGAGATGAACTATACTGTCTATTACGAAGTCGTTTGATACTAAACTATGAAGCTATTCATGCGTACAACTATCTGTCATTTGTTAAAAAGAAGTATTTTAAGAAAATTATCAAAGATCATGTGCGAAAGTCATTTTCAGATACAAACTGAAAAAAAATATGTACCCTGAAAAACTTTCGTTAAATTCAATATAAAATTGACGCGGATCATCCACCAGAACGCTACGTACAGTATGTGAAAGAGTATTGTTATGTTTGTATGTGTGTAATAATAAGTGATACTTAGGTTAGGTTGGGTCAAAAGTGAGTGGGTGTATTCGACCCTCCACCGCAACTCGTAAAGGTTTATTGTGGCTCACACCTATTCAAACTCCACCAAATAAACCCAGCTTCTTAACGAAGCCGATCAGTTTGTATGGTGAGTGGTCTTTCAGGTGAGACGGTAAGAGTACAGCTCTGCAAAACTCTGAAAACCTGATTCGGTCCCCAGCGGGGCAGACACAAAGTATGTGCTCGGCTGTTTCATCATTTTCCAAACAGAGACTACACACACTGTCTTCCGAGTCTCTGCATGTAATGATTCATTTGACAGTGACCTGTGAGAAGGCCTGTTAGATATCGTAGTTCATCCCTACTGTAGTCCAACAACTGTTCGGTTTCAAACATCGAAGGGTGAATGAAAGCCTTGGAGTAAGCCAATCCTGAGAGATTTTGCCAGAAGTCTTCAAATCTCATTGCCATCCGAGTGTTCAATGTTTGTTCGGCAAAACCTAAAGCAATGACAATGACAGGGTCTAATCCAATGAAGCTACTTGCAGCACCCTCCTTTGCAAGAAAATCAGCAGCCTCATTGCCTTCCAGGCCAGTGTGGCTAGTAATCCAGAGCAGAGACAATTTGTTGAGTCTTCCTATTGAGGAGAGTTGTATTTGGCAATTTACTACCAATTTAGACGTTGCTCGGTAGGAGTCAAGAGCTTCCAAACGCCACTTGACTGCCCGAGCAAATTTTTATTGACTTGTGTGTGAGGTTGGATTGTACCAATCTTTCCACAATTAATTCCATATCATAGATTTCCGCTTGAAATACCGTCGCATAGGTCCCTAGGCAGGTTGATATCTCTGTCCTGGGTCTGCAGCTGAAAATATCTGCACCAGAGCACTGAAGGTGTTTTTGATTCATCTGTGAACCAACAACTATATTTTCTTCTCCCGGAGGATCCAGTCCTCTCTACCCGGAAAAAGTACTGTATAAGGCAGTTCGTAGTTGACAGTTCGAGGCATAATGTCAGAGTTCATTCCCATAATGCTGTGACAGCAAGCAGTCTAGTATACTCTGCATTAGATTGATTTGTACAATTGGCAGTGTGCACAAGTCTAGTGCAAGTGGGGAGATAGTACCTCACCTCGAGGGCAGCCCCTGGTGACCCTGAACGTAATGGCCTCGTCTTGAAGAGTCGTAATTGCAGTTCTGTTTACCAGCATGGCATAGATCCATCCAGTTATAGTCGATTCTATGCAACCGCAATCTCCTTGTTGTCGAGGGATTGGGAGATTTGCTCTACAAGGTTATTCAGTGCTAAATCTGTCGATTTGCCGGTTTGATATGCATATTGGTGGTTATTCAGGGGAGCTACATATAAAGCTACCTTCCTGATGTGTTCGTCCATTATCCTCTCGAATCCTTTCAACAGGAAGGATGTAAGGCTGATTAGTCATACCGATTGGTGGTGTGGGTCTTTCCGAACTACTTTAGGTATATATACGACCCTTGTTGCCAATCAACTGAATGGTAAGTAGTTCCACGCCAGAATAGCTCTATACAATTTTATGAGAATGGGTATAATTATTTTCAGTCCGTTTTGAAAAAGAGCTGGAAATATAATATCCTCTCCAGGAGATTTGAAGGACTGAAACGACTTGATAGCCCATTCAACTGCCGGTGCTATGATAACTCTCCCAATCGCTCTTTCTTGGGCGTTTGGCGCCCTCAAATGGGGGAGGTCTGTTGTTATCAAGAGAAAAGTGGTTTTTTATCAAGAGCTCTAACGTTTCTTTTCTGGAGGTCGTAAATGTTTCATCGGGTCGTTTCAGTGACCCAATTATAGCAGTAGGATCTCTAGAGAGAATCTTGTGAATTCTTGTGCTGCGAGGTACATCAGGGATACTCTCACAAAATTTCCACCAAGACTCACGTTTTGTCTTTCCTATTTCCTTTTTGTATGTCGTTAGAGTTGTTTTAAGAAGCTCCCAGTTACCTGACTCTTTAGCTCGATTGAATAGTCATAGAACTTCTTTTCTTAGTTTTTCAAGGCTTTTGTTCCACCAAGAAAAGTTATGGTTATCTCTTTCAATTCTCAGTATACAGTTCTCATGATAGGATGAGATCACTGCTTCGCGAAATTGCTCCGCTACTGAATCCATATCATCACAACTGTGAATAGTAATGAATCCGTCCTCATAGTGCAATTGAAGGGAGTTTCTGTAACCGCTCCAATCAGTAGACTTTGAGTCACGATATTTCACTACTAATCTCAGACCTGTTTCAAAATTGTAGAGAATATATCTATTGTCTGAACAAGAAGATTCAGTAGATACAGTCCAGTGGTGTATCTTGTTGCTCAGAGAATGTGATACTTCAATCAAATTAATAATAATAATTCAGGAGGTTGTCATTCTTGGTTCATTGCGCTTGTTTAGTGCACATGATTCTCGGACCCAATGATCTCCTACCCCACGGTGTGGGTAGTGGTCATTGACTAATAATGCTAGCGTGCCCTCCCAAATGAATCGGAGCTTCGGGGACAGGGCCTGACCAGCGCAACCGTAAGGAAAATAATAATAATTGTAAAAATGGGTCTTCATATACCAAGTACACATTCAATCGAAATTTAAACAATTCTTTTGATTATTCAAAATACAATTTTACAATTTACCTCAATCATACTCCTAAACTACTTTTTTATTTCACTATTTAGTCGTGACTTTCTCTAATCTCAGAACTAATCTATTTCTGAAACACACCGCCCTCTTATATATCCCAATCGAAAGCTGTCATTCATTGGAGAAGCTCACTGAGAGTAGTAAGCCCGACGATTGTTTCATTTTTCTTTCAGTTATCAGTATCGAGGAAAAAACCTGCGACTTCATTGGCTGCATTCATAAAATTCAACTTTTATATAAAAAAATTTAAGGGGCCCATCGTGTTCCCTTTTGCTTATATATACAGAGTGTCCCATATAAAATTCCGCTAGCAAATATCTGGAAAATGAAAAAAATGTCCATATTTCGTGAAAGCAGATGGTTTTGATGTCAAAGGGTCCTCTTATTTACGTAGAGATCCAGCACTAAGGGATGTAACCCAGATTTTTCAATTTGTTTTTGGATCCTGCATCAAATTCTGAATTCAGCCATAACGCACATTTGTAGTTTTCCTTGAATACTGATAAAAAAACAATTTTATTGTATATCATAAAGACGGCCATGAATAAGTCAAAATAAATGCAATAATACGAGTTCAATAAGATTAATTCATCAGTTATAATTACATTGCCTGTTCAGTTTCATCTAGTTCGGTGTCTATAAAATCGCCAGACACTACAAACTAAAATAAATGTTTCAAATTACCAAAAAATATTTTACTTTTACTATAACTCGACCAACATGATAATAACGAAACAATAAGTGATAATATGAATCATTTTAGTAAGTGTTCGAAGTGCCTCCCTTCACGTAGAATACACATAATGCATCTTTTTAGTAATTCTCGATTCGTGACAGCTGAAAGCATCTCTCGCGATATGGAAGCACAAACATTTGTGATACTATTTTCAAAATCAGCTACATTTTGTGGACGTCTCATATAAAATAAATCTTCAATATATCCCCAGAAAAAGAATTCAAGTGGAGTAAATATCTGGACTTCGAGCTGACCATGGTATTGGATCCTTAATTCCAATGCATTACTCATTGAAAGTGTCATCCAAATATTGGGTAACTATTTTATTATTATGCGGGTAACTATTGGGTAACTATTTTATTATTATGCGGGTAACTATTGGGTAACTATTTTATTATTATGCAGAGGTGCTCCATCTTGTTGAAACCACATATTCAGTCGAGTTTGTATTGGTAAATTCTCCAAGAGATTCGGCAGCACATGGAGGAAAACCAAGTACCTGTCCCCATTGAGAATTCCTTTGAAAAAAATGAAGTCCTATCAAATAACCATCGATGATTCCGCACCAAATATTAACCCCACACACAGACTGAAATCTCGGTTCGTGCATCCAATGAGGGTCCAAGTCAGATCAATAGTGACAATTAGGTTGTTTATTATACCGTTGTTATGGAAACGGCTTTCATCGTTCCATAATATTTTGTTCATGAATTCGGGTGGACAACCATGCAATGAAGTTCAATATTTTATCAGCATCTCCTAAATATGGGAATAAATTTTAGTTATTAAAAATAAAACAAAGATTATTTGCTTGAAGGTGATGGACAATGTTTCATGGTGAATTTGATTAGTTCGGTCTTTGTCTAATACGATATAAAATGATTTGAAATCCCTGTAAGAACCAATACAATTAAAAAGAATAGCTGAAAATAATAATCATATTAAGCAAAACAAAAACATGAAATGAAATTACAATCAAATAAAATACAAGCAAAAAATTGAAAATTGAACAATTAAACAATAAAATAAAAAAAAATTAAGAGATTTCAAGCCAACTTACTTCACGAAATTTCGATTGTTGGTATCCACAATCGTCTTCGGGTGACGAAAGTAAAATCGCTACTCACTGACAGAAAAAGAAACAGTGGAGGTTTTTTCGAGAAAGGCAAATTATTCAATGGTTGTATTCCAGGTTTTCCACTCCTTATAGAATTTTTATGAAGAACAACCTTTTTTCTTGAATTTACAACAAAAAGTTTTTCGTGTGTTTTCAACTTAAAGACGACTGATTGCGAGTCTACAACAAAATATGTTGAACACTGAGGTCCTGGGATTTGAAAAACAAGAAATAGTGGTAATTTTCTTTAGTTCAACAATAGCAGTGAGATTGGAAGCATGTGATTTTTTACCGCCTCTTACAAGGTCTGATACCCTATTTTTCTAATAGGGCCCAGTTTGACCTACGTAACATCTTGAACAGGCATAGTAGTTGATCTTGTAAATTAAGTTGGATTGCAATTATTTGGGGCTTCTTGTTTTTTGATATCATAAAAAAAATTTAAATTTCTTTTACGAAATCAAAGGATGATCAAATAGTTACATATTTTCAGATACAAAGGCGAATGTTATGAAATGGGCAAACCAAATGGTCCATGCCGTCCCATTCAAGAAGGCGGTGGAATCTTCGACGTGAATGCCACCACTCTGCTTGTAGAGTGTTTGAAAGGAACAGATCGCTTATCTCTCTTCAATCTACCAAATCGGTGCAGGCCTGGAAGCAAGAGAGACAATAATGGAATCTGCCGAGTAATCTATAATGACTAAATATATATCTTAATGATGGGTGAAATATTTTTCGATAAATATTTAAAAACATTGTAGTTGTTATCATCGAAGAGTGAGTATACTTTTTTAACACTTGATGGTTTTGTTTTAGAAAATAAGAAAACATATTGAAAGCTGCTGAAACTATAAACAATTCATGACTGTTAATTTTTTACTATAATAAACAATTGAAACTATGCGTATACTCTTGAATCATACTGGTTTTTATCAATCGGAACCAACAAATCTTAACTGGTGATCATCTATACTGATATAATAAATGTGAAAGTTTGTGAGGATGGATAATTTTATATACAGTGTGTCAATTTTAAAACTTACAATGGG
>WOGR01008911.1:0-11599 GCA_015342045.1 Leptinotarsa lineolata | reverse complement strand
ACCTCCTTTTGTTGTCATTCACTATATTTAACTGACGACTTCTATCACATAACTTTCATCAATGAATGGGTCACAACTTAATTTACGCTCGGAACAGCTACTTTCATACAAACATTGAATTACACGACAGAAAAATACTTTCGAAACAAATACTTTCATGTGAACACTGAAACAACAGGAACCAGAGCCAAGCACCAACTCGGGTATTGCGACCGTTACCGTATCGCCTCTAAAAATGTCTATCGCATCAATAGACGAAACGTCAGGCACATGCATGATCTACACTTTTTTGTATAGAGTTAATTCTTTGACATTGATTGCTTTCTGCCTTTCTTAGGAAGATTACCACATTATTTGCATGAATATGGAGAAGTAGAAAGCTGAAATCTTTCTTCCTGAAAAAATTGATCTCTCCTCAAAATATACCCCTTTCAATTCGATTTACTCCTTTTATTTTTATATCCTCTTTCATCTCCACAACTTATAAGCGGAAGGGGCATTTGAGAAAACTAATAAAATTATTTCCTTTCACCTTATCGTAATCACCAACGAAATGCATACGAGCAATACTAGGAATGTGAGCTAAACAACGGGCAAAACTTATATATTCATTTTCTTTTGAGAGGTCCAATATCTGTCTGTCAATAAATGATATATAGTTCTCATAATCATTGACGCAATAAATCCACACTGAATGTTAATATTATCTTTGAAAAATTGAAATCATTGTAGCATTTCTTTTATAGTTGAAATATCTTCATTCGGGTTTGAAGGCCGTCCTAGTTTGGAACTGCATCCTAACGTTTCTCCAGCACGAGTGGCTGGCTTCTTCAGAGGTTTATTCATATTGATGATTCACAAGACGTGAGCGTTACGAAAGGTGTGATCGGGAGAGGCGAATGGAAGTTGAGAGGGAGGTATAAGTTAGTGAAGATAGAAATAGAGAGAGAATTACGTTTCGTATATTACTGTAGAGGTAAGAGAGAGAGAGAGGTGCGAGCACACTTTTACGGTCGAGTAGGCTCTGATGAATTAGGAGAAAACTATCATACGTTTCCATTAATTCTAGCAGGGGATTTCAATGTTAATTTCGCGTCTGAAAATGGACAACTCTTGGTAAACTTTCTACAAGATTCATTAGAACTACAAATGAATAATAACCGAAATGAGCCTACCGCAAGACATGGAACAACAATCGACGCAGATTTCTCTAGATATCTATATAATTTACATTCGAAAACATATGTGTGTATCTCTCATACCATAAGCCTATTGTCTCCAGGGCTAGTTATGAAATTGTGATGCGGTGAGAAATTCGAAGCTCAGTGGATTTTTCAGTCACATCACCCTATATTCTCCCAATCTGACCGGTATCTCTCATACTATTGATCTCAAAAATGTTAAACGATGTTTGATTTAGTAGTCTGAGATATATACACAAATAAATTCATCACATCTGAAGAGGAGGAACTGACACAAAGTAACAGTTCAAAACAGTCAGCATTATCCAAATAATTCATCTAGCTGCACAAAAATTCAACTAGTTTTGATTGAATTAATTTTAGGGTACTGAAATATAAAACCCTTCACTTAGCTACCTTTGAACAACTGTCAACCGATGATATGCATACACGAGGAAATATAATAAATTTGCCAGTTGAACAAGGAAACGAGGATTGTATTGCAAAAAATAAGTTGTGAATGATTTATTAACTACTGAAAACAAATCAGATTTTGTAGATTAGTCCTGAAGTCAAAACTTTCAACTCTAGCCATGCCTTTTTTCTCTTCTCTCTTCACCTCCTTTTGTTGTCATTCGTTATATTTAACCGACGACTTCTATCCCATAACTTTTATCGATGAATTGGTCACAGCTTAATTTACGTTTGGAACAGCTACTTTCATATAAACACTGAATTACATGACAGAAAAATTTTTCGAAATAAATACTTTCATGTGAACAGTGAAACAACAGCAACAAGAACCCGAGCACCAACTCGGGTATTGCGACCGTTACCGTATCGCCTTTAAAAATGTCTATCGGATCAGTAGACGAAACGTCAGGCACAAAAACCTGCAGACCATGGCCAGAAAACCCGGAAAATAGTTTTCATTAAAGTTACTTCTTTGCATGATCTACACTTTTTTTGTATAGAGTAAATTCTTCGAAATGGATTGCTTCCTGTCTTTCTTTGGAAGATTTCCACATTATTTGCATAAAGATGGAGAAATAGAAAGCTGCAACCTTTCTTTCCTGAAAAATTTCTCTCCTTTAAAAATGCCCCTTTCAATTCGATTTACTCCTTTCATTTTTATATCCTCTTTCATCTTACTTTCACCTTATCATAATCACCAACGAGATGCATACGAGCAACACTAGGAATGTGAGCTAAACAACGGGCAAAACCTAGATATTCATTTATCTTTTGAGAGGTCCAATATCTCTCTGTCAATAAATGATATATAGTTCCCATAATCATTGACGCAATAAATTCACACTGAATGTTAATCTTATCTTTGAGAAATTGAAATCATTGTAGCATTTCCTTTATAGTTGAAATATCTTCATTCGGATTTGAAGGCCGTCCTAGTTTGGAACTGCATCCTAACGTTTCTTCAGCACGAGTGGCTGACTTCTTCATCTTGATTCACAAGATTAATAAACCTCTGAAGAAGCCAGCCACTCGTGCTGGCGAAACGTTACGATGCAGTTCCAAACTACGACGGCCTTCAAACCCGAATGAAGATAGTACCTAACATTGAAAATATCGGCCGCGAAAGCCTCAATCAATTCATCTTACGCAAAACTATCTTCCTTTATACCGTTCCATCAGACTAAATTCCACACAATTCATACATTTCAATACAGAAATATAATTGAAGTGATCTATCTTTAAGGCTTTTGACCGCGCTTCTCGCTAACGTTCAATGCATAAGACTCGTAAACTTTCAACATACATATGTAGAGTGAGGAAGTTAGGTTGGTGTCATTTCATTATCTCCTGAAAATAATGTATTTTAGCTGAGGTAAAGCTTTCCAATTTCAAATATACTCCGTCAGGTACGGCATAGGAACGTCCTGGTTACTCCTAATTAGAATATTATTAATTATTTCATCTGCTATTGTGTTACAAATGGTTACAAATATTCTGAATCTTAAAAAGCAGTTAGGATAGTGCATGCAAGATTCATGAACATGTTTTATGAGTATAATAAAACAACACAGTTTTACATTTGTAACATTCGAACCAATTTTTACTGCTCAGAAAGTGTATGCGGTTGTTTACTATATGGCAGGGTACGGTAAGACATTCAATTTTTACTATTTGTTATTTCATGTTTACTAGAAACGGTGACCGTTTTGCGATTTTTTGTTTCGCTTCTTTCCATTTTTATTATCACAAAGTGTAAGTAATCCAATTCTGTTAGACATTAATGTGATGATAATCGTTTCATGGTGATTTAATTACTCATGTTCTTATACTGATTTACGTAATTGTGTAAATTATCTACAACGAATGTACCTCAATAGGTATAACGTAGAAACTTAACCATTTACAACCACACATACTTTTCACTATAATGCAATACAAAGATTAGTTTCTATCCTAATATAACTTCTCATGAATTTGAAGGTGAAGGTAATCTCTGTGGCGTCCATGTGAATGTCCGCTCTTTCGTTGGGTTGTACTGATTCTCTTTTTTTTTCAAGAAACATCAAAAGTTGTGAGGTGTGTACAGTTTTCTGGTTCGAAACGGTGTTCCAAGCTTTTGAGAAGCAGCATTTGCAATTTCAGTGACATGATTATTATGCCAAGACATATTGGTGTCCATTTTAACACCCAACAAACTTATCGAAGCAGAAAGCGGATTTGTCTGTCCTGACATTATTATATCCGGTTCGGAGACATTCATCCTTTTGGAGAAAAGCGATGCCTGGGTTTTCGTGGCAAAATCACCTCTAGATCCTCATTAAGATATGAAACTTCCTGCTGCCGGTGAAGATGTACATCCGCAGCCGATGTCCTGGAATCCAAATGGAATGACGAGACAAGTGTGCTGTAGTCAGTACAACGCTGTTCGTATGTATGTTGCTTATGGGATATCAATCGAGGTTGTATTCTAGTCCATTTTTGGTCTTTTTGAGTACTGGATACCATGTACTGTTGACCCTTCACATTTTTCTTTTCCTTTGAAATTGTTGGGATGCTTATAGATTTTAATAATATAGATCAATTCCATGGAGGTGACACGGTGGTGGACATCAGGACATCAGTTCCTTTGTATTTCATTACGTGATTTGTTACTGCTGGGTCATGTTCTACCATTGCGGATTCCTCCGGTTATCCTGATATTGATGCTGCGTTTGGTAGTTTCGATGTAAACGGAAACGGAACGAAACACGGAAACGCGAAATCCTGTAAACATAGCCAGAGGCTCTCTTTTGTCCTTGGTTAATCTGATAGTGTTGGGGAGTTGAATAGTTGGCTTGTAAATGGTCTCAATATTGTGATGTCAAAACAGTTTTCCAATGAAATCCATTACTTTATTAATGTAAGGCAAGTATACTATGCCTACCACCTGTGGCTTGAATCGTGGTCGAAATCGAAATACTTCTTCTTTTGGGATGTAGAGCACGTTAAATTTTTTGCGCTACAAATCCACTGGCCAATAAAGCTTGTTTTAGATAACGAAAATCTTCTTCATGAAGATGTGGTTCACAAATCCTGGTGGCAGGATTAACAAGGATTATCATCATCACACGTTTCTGCCCTGGATGGTGGTTTGAGTTCTTTTTGAGATACCGATCAGTATAACTAGTTTCACGATAAACTATATTTCCTAGTTTTTAGTCAGTTTTTCTGCTGACCAGTACATCCAAAAATGTTATAGTAAACTGTATGCGAAGATGAATACAATTGGTATAGCGTACGAATTGTTTTAATACTTGATTCATGTGTCTCAAAATAACAAAAACGTTATCAACGTAGCGAAAGAAACAGTTAGTTTACAATGAAACGCCGCTCCCAAAAACTTCCAGAAATTTGCATGGAGGCATGAGAGGATTTCCAATAGCGATTTCATCTATCCAATCAGAAATACGAGTGAACCGGCACTTGCCATTGAGTTGTTGTTTAGACTTCAAGATATAAACTTCGTCCTTGGAGTCAGTGCACTTCCACTGATATCTGGCGAAGTAGCAGACGAAACATTTGGTACTACCACAAGTTCCATTCGACAACGATCTACCAGCCCGGATATGGTTTTCTGTAATCGTGACTTCGTCACCATTTAGTGACGATTGAGTATATTTCAGATGTATCACAACGAATATAAAAATGTATCAATAAAGGTCATAATTTTATCGACTACACTGTTAATGAACTCTCAATTATGAATATTCGTTCAATTCGTATTCCTGAAAATATTATAAACCTGAATGATAAAATCAGCAGATAGGTACTCAACAGGGACTTGAGAGAATTTGCACTTTACTGTTTTCACAATCTGCAGCCACAATCCAATTTGTTATATCTTTAAAAATACTAGACACTGAAATATACTATATAACCAAAATTGAAGAGGGAATATTTCAAAAGATATTAGTTTTTTGGTGTGACACCAAGTCGTTATGTTATGAAAGAAATGATGACTTCGTTTTGTAAGGCTATCCAAAACCGTGTTGATGAGTGTCTTCTCTCGAAACTTCGAAGTACGCCATTAAGGATGATAGTGTTCCGTGTGACCTTATATGTCAATACCCTTTTATATACTGTGTTGCGTTCCAATGAATGATGTATGTTTCTATTATTACATAGCGAATGTTTGTAGTACAAACTTGATGGAAAAAATGATCGTGTGAAGTAGATGTTTCGAAATGGTTTTTGCTTCCAGTTTGTACCCGAAACCAATTTCTGTGTATGCTCTATATATTTTCATAAATAATTAATGTATTTATTTTCTTTCTTCTACATATTGTGTTCAATGTTAGGGAAGTATAAATACAAATAGTGTTTTCCCAAGAAAATATATAACTTCTGATAAACTACTTCAAAGCCTTAGCAAGTCTTTCCAAAACATTGTTAAAACACATTACTTTATTTCTCTAGTTATTCTTCTGTCGAGTGACAAACGGCTTTCACCATTACAATCTTCGAAAATGCCATAGAATTGTCATTGATCAGTAATTTTTTCTAGATTTTTTCTATATCATCACACTTTGATCGATAATGTCCTTTTTCATTTATAAACTGAATAGCTGCTTTCTTTACTGCGATTCCGATTGTGAAATAACCGTTTCCGTCATTTTCATGATCTATTATTCCCAATACAGTTGCTATTTTTCATTTTGTCTCAATAGATAGAATCTTCAGAATGAAGTATTGAGGGATCACGAAATCAAAGATTATTTGTCGAAATGCTTGTAGAAGTTGATGATACTGTCAATATTATTCTTAAAATTTCTTTGGTATCAGCAATTCTGATTATTCTACTGATGCCGGTTGGACCAAAAAAAATACTTATCTGTATTGTTCCTATCTCAACTTGGCCTTCATTACTGGAATCAATTTTCAGGCAAAAAAACGCTTTATTTTTCACTACTTCACAGTGGAACATTGATTATTTTGTATTGCACAGCTGACGTCTTCATTAAGGAACCACGGTTTACACGGAAATTCCTTATATACCTATCAATTACCTTTTTCTCAGTGGTAGCAAGGAAGCACCGAATATTCCTATCCATGTGCCTTTAGAATATCCTGAGAGAAACGCACAAACTAAGGGGTCCACCCGCTATACTAATCCCGCGTAAGTTCACACCGTACACTATTACGAACGTACTATATCGCCAGCTGATGTCGTTAGCCGCGAATAGTGAAGGCGGTAGCGTCAACTTCGTCGTCAGCGTCGTGAACGGAGTCTCCAAACACACTACGATTCCGGTCTACGGAACCGACTTTGTCGCTGAACTGTGCGGGGCGGCGTTGTCACATGTAATGTTGAGTTGGTTGGGGAATATGTGAGGGGGGTCTGGAATCGATAGATCGATCACATACAAGATTGAATACATGTAGAACTTTTGGTAACAAATTCCTTTCAGTGGGCTTTTACTAATTGTAGTTATTTCTGTTTCTGTTTAAAATCTGTTTTTCCATTAAATAGCTGTCGCCCCCTTACGAACGACCACTCTCAGAAGTTGAGAAACTTGTGCGAGCTAAGGACTAACGAGGTCTTACCTTTTAAGGTATGATTCCTAACATGGTTGCAGAATCACCCCAGCTTCAACCAGATAAATTCTCTCGGGAATCAAACCCACGACCTCCCGATCGTGAGTCGGGCGCACTACTACGAGGCCAATTCCAACCTCTGTACTTCAGCAAGCTAGTCACTATAACACTGGGATGTCTACCAGGGTTCACACCTCTTGGTGACCACGGCATGGGTATATCAGTAGGTGATGTAACATAGGGTAGTTTACTTATTTTCTAAGATTTCTTTCTTATTTTAATGGTGATTATATTGTACATTTCCTTGATTTGTTCGATTCTAAATATGAAGAATCGAGTTCGAAATAACAAAAAATAATGATTGTATTTTGAATTTTTTATATTATATCAACTGCTTCTACTTGGCTAGTAGTAAGACTCTTAGATCCATAGGACCTCATGTACATGATATAATATAAAGTTTGTCGTTCGGCTATCAAATTTTACCTCCTAAATAGTTCAAACTCAATTTCAAATGAAGTGACACTAGACACAGCATTAGGGAAACAACAAAGAATTATTATAGTAATTATAAATTCCTACAATATAGGTAGATTTTATTTTCAATACGACTGGTATTGGATAAATGCCATCTACATTGTGAAAATTTTTAATTATCATGAATAGTGTGAATGATTTTTACCAAATAACGGGTCAGTGTATTTAAAAAGACGAAGACTGACAAAAATGAAGATGATTATTAAATGAACTATGTTTAGTAGCAGAATTCTTGTTTGTCTGCTTGTTTTTTTCATTTTGGAAGAATAATAATCAAGTATCTGGAACAATTTCAACAGAGTTTTCGATGAAAATACCAGAATAAGGTCAACCAGAACTATTCACAATACTGGCATCCCTGTAAGAGATATACAGAATTGGCTTCTGACTAGATATTGTAAATGCAGCACCTATCGAGTACCAATTTGTTGGTATCAACAGTGAGGTTCGAAATATCAATCCGTTATATATTCGCAAAAACAACTAATAACTGTCACGCATAATTATTACCGCAAATTTTGATTGACAAAAACAAGAAATTGGGAGAAGTCGAGACAAGTAAGAAGAGACAGAATTCCTTCTGTTTCCGACAGGAACGGTATTCTTGTTAAGACGATAGAGGAATTTTCTCTCGGCTAGTAGAGACAAGATGAGAAATGGCTATTTCTTTTCCTGTCTAGAATAAATGAAATATTGTTTCAGCAGAATAATCACATATATACATAAATCACATGGATGATACCTCTTTTTTTCTCCCCAGTTCTAGTCTCAATGAGTTTCTTCGATGGTTCTTGGTGTTCTAAAGATTTCTACTCAAATGTAACAATCCATGGGTTGAATTAACCACAGGCGATAGTACGTAAGATTCGTTTTTCAGGAATGCATTTTCCTTCATTCGTTATTATATCATTTTTTCCCGGAATATATCGGAAAAATATGTTTTATTCGATAAAACGAGGTAGCAACTCATCAATTGTAAGCAATATGTTTTATTTCTGGAAAACCACATTTACTTTTCTGCTTTCCTTTAGAATACGTCGAGTGAGTCACACCCTTCTGGAACGACCTTTCACTTTTTCAAAAATATTAAATTCTATTTTTTCCAACTCAGTGTTAACTTTGAATGGAATTGTTATTTTTCTTAAACGCTGATAAAAGAGTTCCACACTAGCCTCAAAAGTAATATTGTTCGTTCGTTCCGTTAACCAGATGACGAACGTCAACCCTCAGAAGTAGAACCTTGTGCGAGCAATGGATTAACGAGGCCTTACCTTTTAACGTGCGATTACCCAGCACGGTACACCTCCACATCTTTTACCTTTGGAAAATAGTTACAGACCTATTCTCAAAATTCCTGAAGTTACTGTAAGTTTGTTCCATAATTCAGTCCATCTATTATCTATTATGTAGAATCTCAATCCAACTGACTTCTGCACATTTCTAAATCGTAGAACTCCAGTACCAATTAACAAAAATTTTCTCTTGATCTAAACTACGATATGAAATTCTTCATAATAATTTTAATATTTTTTTAGCTTGTAGGAATATCAGATTCCAAAACACATATTGAGAGAACTTTCATTGAAATTGGACAAGAAAACCTGTTGTATAAGCAATATTTATCTTTAAGGCAATTTCATACTCTACATACCAGATTATTCGTGAGTTTTGTTGATGGAAAATTCTCGATTCAGCCTGTTTGGGAATCTGGGAATATTAATCGCAGAATCATTAAGATTACCTAATCCAAAAAATTACATAGGCCATAGCATTCGTCGAACTTCAGCGACGTTATTTGTTGATAATGGTGAAAATATCACAATTTTGAAGACACACGGTAGCTGGAAGTCTACTAATGTCGTTGAAGGATATATAAATATATGAAAAGCTGATTTTCAACCGTTGTCATTCAGAAAAATAATTGCTCAGATTCGTTGATACTTCTCTTATCAACGATTTCCACTTTCAAAAATTGATGTAGCAATCAAGAAGACACTTTAATGTAGAAAGTCTGCCAAAAAATAAACAATACCCATTTTTTCACATTCAGAATAAATTTTTCATCCTATAGATCAAACTGCGTCACTAGCTTCAATTGATACCAATCTCCATATAGTCTTTTTCAAACAAAATTACTTTTTTAATCCGTTTCTGCCAGTCTTCTTCATAAATATTAGATACTTCTTCTTTAATTAGCTCCATTACCTTCTTATCAAATTTTGGAAAATTATTTTTACGCGTGATGCTTGATTTCAATTTTTCCCAAATCAACTCGATGGGATTGGAAACATAAAAATTGGGGAAAATCAGTATGGTGTGTCCATACTTTTCAGCAATACTCTCAAAGGCATACACTTTTTTAAATGTTTTAGTCTGTAAAACTTCAAGTAGTTGGTTTTTAGTAAAGTAATCTTCAAAATACAAATTGTTATCGATTAAAAAACTTTGTATTTCATACTTTCTCGAATTTTTATTCGGTACTTTGATGAGCTATCGCCAATGATGGGAAGCGTTATAAAGAACTATTACAGTATTTGCATACAAATTTGGGATCAATCTATTTTCAAACCATTCTTCGAAAATATTAGCTTCCATGTTCTTATGATAGTCAACATTGCAGTCCTCAAGTTTTTTCCACATAATTTCGAAGAATTTGGAACCCATCCTTCACTTTCTGCGCAATGCACAATGATTAGTCGCGAACCTTTGTTTGCAGGCATGTTAGGCGTACACATTCTTGAACCATCAGTCCACCCTTTTGTAAGTGTGGCGTGAGTGTCATACCAACTTTCGTCCGAATAGAAAATTTGCCGTTGTTCTCATATATATTTAGTTATTTGTTCTAAGTATTTGTGACGCAATTCCACTATTCTTCTTCTTTCCATAACTGCTAGAGGTTTGTTTATTATTTTAAATCTAAATCCTAGTTTCTTTATCCATAAATTAAAGACTATTCTATAGATTCAAATATCTTAAAAACATATTACCAACGCACCTACAAAAAATACTATACCACGCACTAGTAGAAAGTCATTTTCGCTATGAAATACTAGGATGGGGCGCTGCAGCGAAAACCTACCTACATCTTCTAGAAATAAGTCGAAAACGGATTTTCAAGCTCATTTTCTCAAAAGATTGACTATACGACTCAGATCAACTGTACCTAGAAGCAAAAATTATGGACACCAGACAACTATACTTTTCCTCACACTCATGAAATATCACTTCACACAAACACCAGTTCTCACTACTCATCCATACTATACACGAAATCGAAATCAGCACCTAGTTCCCTATATGATGAAAACAACAACACAACGTTCTTTTCAATACTTAGCACCAAAATTATATAATAAATTACATGAACGGTTGAAAATATTGACATATCTTCCTCAATTAAAAAATGCATCAAAGAAGTTCATTCTTGAAAAAGACAACTAGTTCATCACTATTTCGATGCCTATGTTAGCTAAACGAATCCTGAACCCTAGTATGTTGTTGTGTACTGCTCACATAAATGAGAGTTTTATTATCATCCTCATCAATATTACTTTATGAACTATGTTTTTACTTTTGCATTGTTTATTCTTTCTGAATAACTACTATATCATTCGCATTCCTTTTATAACTTTATCACATTTCAACGCGAAACAAGTGCAACAACATATACCGCTTATTAGTTTCATCCATATGTTTCGTAAGATAACACCTTTGTATCACTAATGAATAGAGTTACTCATTATTATTATTTACATAAATGAGGAGGAATTTTATAATTACTCTGATTATTATTATTATTCAATATACTCTGTATTTATTTATACATTTTTTCT
>WOGR01008910.1:0-11599 GCA_015342045.1 Leptinotarsa lineolata | reverse complement strand
AGAAAAACATTTTTCATTTTGTAACTTCGAGAGCCCGTAACTTGGTTACGAAGACTTTTAGGAAAAAAAGTTATATGAAGTACTGGTGATATTTTGACCCCATCTATACATTCCCGAGAGGAAAAGAGGAAGTCCAGGGACACCCTGTATATACACCTACACAGTATAATTGTTAAATATCTTAATCAAATATTGAATATGTACATCAATCGAATATCTAGATGTTCGCCGTACTGGACACGTCCAGCATCCCCTCCGAACTGAGGACCTACCTTCCCTTGCTTTTGGAATCCCTTCTGGAGCTCCCCCTAGAACGCGATGGACAAATAATTCCCTATGAAGCCGTCGTCGCACAGTTGAACGACGATACCGTCAACAGCTCTACCTCTATCGGTCTGCAGAGGAGCAACTTTTTCTCTTGCGGCAACTATTCGACGACGGCCACCGTAATCCTCCAAGTGGAGGCGGCCAAATACGAAATCGGACTGAGGTGGTTGAAGGAGCTGCTGTACAAGACGATCTTCACAGCGGAACGGTTGAAGGTGATCGCGATGAAGCTGAACAACACCGTCTCACAGTACAAACGTAACGGACGCAGCGTCGTTTCTTATGCCATGAAGGGAATGAGGTATTCGGAAGGTGAGATATTTATTTCCATAACATTTTTTCCACACGAGAACAATTACCAATTCATGAAACCTAAGTGGTCAGATAAACATACATCAAAAATAGTCTTTTTCATTTCTAGTGGGCAATTTTTTCATTATCCTAAGTTGATATTTACCTTATTTGACTCTAATATTCAGATTTTGAACTCGCTGTTCAGAAAGTTAGATGAAGTAAAATAAATTCCATTTATATTTAAAATAGCTTTGAGTGTGTCTAAACATATACGAAAGGAGTACTAATATATTCATAATATATCATTCCAGATAGCAACATTATTAAAAATGGAGTTTTGCAACAAAGCAAATTCTTAACTGAAGTTATCAAGAAGTTAGATGGCGAAGGTTCTAAAGACATCGTGGCAGACATAGAAAAAGTAAGAAAAATTATAACCAACCCCTCAAACTTGGTGCTGTACGTTGCTGGTAACCTGGACATTCTGTCAAGCACCTCTAAACCTCTCGAAGCTTTCCTTCCTCAAGAAATTGAAGTGACTGAGAAACAGCAGAAGTATGACCTCGTGTACATTAAATTTATGTAAATACTTCAACTTCTTTCAACGTTTTCAGACTGAAAGTTACCCCGGATTACAAACTTCTGAAAGACTTGGATGACTCTGAGAATGGGTGCATCATCGGTATGGGCTGTTTGGAGTCTTCGTTCTTTATTCAGACCACAAAAAGCATTTCTTCCTACACTGATCCGGATTTACCAGCCTTAATGCTTTACTTGCAGTACCTCATTCAGGCAGAGGTAAGAAGAATTTCAGTTATTAGCATAAGTACTCGTAATAAATTGAAAAGGGAATAGTAGATATTAGATTTTTATGTGAAAACAATTTTTATTCTTCTACTTTTCCACCATTAACCAAAAAGTTTTGGGAACCTCCAAATAAAGGACGAAGATAAGTAACTGATAAAATAACCAACTTTTCATGCATCATTTTAAAACAACACCATCCCATTCCTGACCCCACACCTGACACCATCTGTAGGTACCTAAAAACTAGCTGAAGTTGAATCACAAACCATTAAGTTTAACGCTACTGGTGTTCCAGGGTCCTATGTGGAAGCAAATAAGAGGCAAAGGGTATTCGTACGGTTACACAATGGTAACTAAAGTCAGCGAAGGTTTACTGTACTTGATATTCTCCAAGGCAACAAACGTCGTCGGAGCTTACAAGGAAACCAAAGACATTATCTCGAAACAGTTGAAACTTAAGGAATGGGACAAAACTCTGTTGGAATCCGCGAGGAGTTCTATAATTTTCGAAATAATAGACGAGGAGAAGACCATTGGAAGTGTCGTTACTCTGTCTTTCACGTCATATTTCGATGGAGTCGATTATAAGTTCAACAGGTGGGTCGAGACGATAATTCAAATAAAATTTTTGATGGATTATTTATGTTTTCAAGGGCTCTTCTGGAGTCGATAGATAAAGTAACTATTGAGGATCTGAATAGAGTTGGAGAGAAGTATGTGGCTCCGCTATTTGATCCTAAGAAGGTGAAGACTGCTGTGGTAACCGACCCTGCTAAGTCGGAGGAGATTGCTTCTGGTTTCAAAAAGTAAAATGTAATAATAATAGTATGAGAGTGGAACTAATTTTGTATGTTTCAGGCTTGATTTGGAGTTGACTGTATATTCTTCGTTGGAGGAAAGTTTTTTGAATAAAATTTGAAGGCTGCTAAGAAAGATGAAAGTCTGATGTTTGTTTCGCATCTTATACTTGAGCTTTCTCTATCACCGATGTATTTTTCTATGTTAATAAAACTGTTAACAACCACATACTGTGTTTTCTTGTTGAATTGAAAGTTGAGTTTGAGAAAAGTGGGGATAATTTTTATGAATTTTTACGAGCCCTTTGATGATTTTGAAACATGTGGCATGTTATTTTGAACAGAGCAAATTTCAGTGTTGGCAGGGAAAAAGTTTCGATTTTCGAAGGAGTTTGAATTTGAGTTGTAGCAGCCATCATTGTAAAATTTGTCACAATTATTATCAGGGTGAGGATTCTTTTCCAAACTTATTACCAAGCTGTGCCTGTTCTTCTGTCTGCTGTGATTTGCTGTTTTCTTTTAACCAGCTGTTGCCGCCTACGAACGACAATCCTCAAAAGTGGAAACTTGTGCGAGCTAAGGATTACCGAGGTCTTATCTTCAAACGTACGAATCCTAGCACGGGTTGGACGATAAGTGGCGAAAATTCATCGTCCGACAGTATGGCTTGAACCACTGTCTCACATAGCGGTCGATAGAATGAGCAGAATGAAATACTCACGCCAACCCGACCAGCTATCGTCCCAGGTGCAGCTGCTGCAGTATCGAATAACTTGCAGGCAATATTTTTTTAACGAGAATGATGAGGCTCCTTTGTTTATTTCCACCTACACACCGAGAGCTGAATACCGTGAGAAATAGTTTCGACGCTGCTTCAACCTTTTGTTGATTGTGGGAAATGCTTCTAACTACTTTGTATTTTCAAAATTTCATTTGATTTTGTTCGAAAACGCCGTGACATTTCTAAATAGAATTCTGTAGATATGAATTTTTGCGATGGAATCCTCAAAAAACAACTATTGCTTCTAAAATATGAAAAGAAAGAATTTTATGGAATAGATCTGTCAATTTATGGCTCAGATTGGTCACTTTTATGACACAAATAACGGAAAGTAGCTCATTTTCGTCGATTTTAACGTTTACAACTAAAATATTGTCATCTTAGTTGGCAATAAAAAAATATATTCAGTTAAACCAGAATTGGAGTCAAGTTGTTCAGAATCTACTCTAAATTTCGTTTTCCTAATTCGATTTTTTTACAAAAAAAAAGGAATTCCTGGATTCACCCAGTGTGAGTAGCTCGCGTCGTGTGAGTCTATTGATATATGAAATATAAAAGTAGTTATTTCAAATATAGAATAAATAATTAAAAAATTACCCAAAAAGTAGCAGCCTACGATCAAGGTCGTGAATGAAAATATTCACTTCAGACCGTGAGTTGAAATTGCTACCAAAAAAAAATCGTGTTAATGGAATTTAATAACAGTGTAACCAGTCACAATCATTTATTATTCTATCATCGTCACACATCTTATTCCTGTCTTGCACAAACCAGTTTCAGATATACAGGGTAACCAAATGAAACATCGGGAAATAAATGCACATTTTAGAGCGCGGATCTGGTTGATTTTTTATTAAAAAATGGGAACACTTTCAGCCAATTCCACCCCAAAGCGAAGATTCACCCCAAAAATTTTTGATGGTATTGAGGGTCGAGTGTTGCAGCCCTGCAATTATTTTTGTGAAATTTCGCCTTATAGTTTTATTGTAAAAACACAAGTTATGTTTAGTTAGCCACTAGCTATGTAGATGGCAACCAAATTCGTTCGGAAAAAAAACAAAAAGTTTTCTCGTATACCGTGCCATTTCTTCTTGAAGCGCTGGATTGGTTTCTACAGATTTCACTTTTATGGGGCCCTCTCAAAAAGTCAAGGGTCGACAAATCTGGTAATCGTGGAGGTCGTTGAGTAGGTAAAAATTATGGGCAGAACCGCTGAAAATGCAGTTCATGGATTTGCATTAGCCAAATAGTGGAAATTATGCCTCACCCACCATACTCTCCAGACCTTTGGCCAACCGACTACTTCGATAACTTTCGTCAATCAGGACTAGGCAAAAACGGCCTTCGTCGACTTCATCGAATCCAGAGCAAGCGATTTTTATGCTGACGGAATTAATCGGTGTGTGTTATGTTGGCACTGATTAAAACAGCGATACTCAACCTGCGGGCCTCATGTGGCCTGCCAGCCTTTTCATTGCGGCCCTCTAGCGGCTCTAGCGTCTTCTGTAGCCTGCACTACTTCACAACTTGCGGAATTGGGATTTGATGTTGAAAAGTTATCGGATGAACTGACTGATTTTAAAAATGATACAAATCTGGAGGCGATTTTTAAAGAAAACAGAGGTAAACAAATATGAAGAATTCTGGAAATTAGTACCAGATAAATACAAAACGCTCAAAAATTGCGTACACTTGCTCCTCACTTTGTTTGCGTCAACTTACCTGTGCGAATCCTCATATTAAAAAATGAAATATGCGAAAAATGTTTATAGATCCCGACTAAGTGATTCGCACGTGGACCACGTTTTGAGAGTAGCAGGTAGTAATTATGTCCCTGATTTATCAGAAATTGTAAATAGTCAATCATCTCATTAATTTTTAAATAAATGGTTTATTTTTACAGTTGCGTTTTATTATTTTTACATAAAACGTCTAACTCTAATAACACAAAACCTGAAAGTAGTTTGTTCATTTCAGTTTTATTATTGCGGTCCTCAAGGTCTAGCAGTAGCGACTATGTGGCCCAAGGGGAAAAAAGGTCGAGTACCGCGGCCCTAGATGGATGAGCTTACTCAGCAACTGAGATCGTAAGGAATTTCTTTGTCCAATTTTTACCGAATTTGATGTTTTGTTGATTTTAGTGGATTTTTCATTCCTTTATTCAGTTGTAATGTGACTTCTATTTAATTTTACATCTTAGTATTTCTCGGAAAAAAATTATAATTGATAAAGTGGTTTTTTATTCACCAAAAAGTTTAAATGTATGGGTGTGACACTCTACCTCAATGTTAAAAGGATATGGGTTTCAACCTGAAAATTTCGTCCTTGTTTCTTTAGGTTTCCCCACATTCTTTTGTTTAATGATGAAAAAGTAGACATCTAAAAAGAATATATAGCTGGTTCCCTATTAGAGATAGTGAAATTTTTACTCGTATATCAAAAATGGGTTCATTCAACACCAAATACCTCTTACTCGATCAAAGGGGATGGGAAATATTATTCAACCAAATATCCTTGAGGATAGTGCATTTCAATTTTGTCTTCAATAGTTTACCGAACGGCACTTTTTCTATGCAGGGGTGAACAAAACTTGGGATCATTTTTTTCTCAATTATTTCGAATGGAATACCTTGTACATAAAGCAATCCCAAAATAGTCCATACTCTGTTGTTTCAGAAAATGTAAGGATTCGATACTTCATTTCCATCGGAAATATATCTAATTCTCGGAGAAAATCTGCTGACAATTTCTCTTCGAACTTCTATTATTGTTTATCTTTCAATAGAGCAAAAAACTCCTTTGAATAAATCTATTTTCCTTTTAATTTCGTTGGTTTCTCGTAGTAGGCCAATCCCTCAACAAGATAATAGAAATCTACGGAAATTAGGTCTAGGAACGTTACTGCTCCAGCAGAAATGTATCAGTTGCGATTCTAAACAGTTCACACAATCATCAATGATTTTTATTTTCTTTTTTTCACGTTTTGTGGAAAAAAATTACTTTCTCTGTTTCCTGAAACATCTCTTTCGAAAAATCTGGAATCGTATATTCATTATATGGTACTGCATATTATCCTACTGGCTGAGTGCAGCTTATGTAACATTTACTAGGAATGTAAATCATTTCAGTTACTCGTATATCAAATCACCCTTGAAATATTTTAATGTTATTGGAATTGTCAACAAACGTAAGACTTGACATGTAATTATTGAGCAGATGAATTAATAATTTAAATCTACTCGTAATGATCTATATTTTGGGTGAATGTGACAGAAATTGTTTAGTAGCCAGTAGAATGTTTAAACTGTTCGATATTCTATCTCAAGGTCTATACGAGCAGAGAGTTTCTGGAGAATTTGAGGAAGATTTGAGAAAACAGACAGTGTCAAGTGTGAGAAAAGCCAAGTGGCAAATAAAATTGTAACAAATGAAGAAAATTAATTAGGTGTGATGCTTTCAATAGTGGAAGAAATGGACCCATTCACTGGCCAGCATGATCCCCAGATATTAAGCTCCTAGATTGCTATATATGGGAAAATATTGATGAGTGGTCTATCAACAGAAGTCAACGACACCAGAAGACATGAAGAATAGGATTAGAGAAGTTTTTTTGTCTAATACAAGATGAACTTTATTTGAATTTCGAAACGAAATTGTTGGTAGACTACGATCATCCAAATAACAATGAACTGAAAGAAACATATGTAGCATACGAAAATAAGCTTAACAAAATCGTCAACGTAGCTAAGAAAACATTCTATTCACAACAAATACAAACATGTAAAAATAGTTCCAAAGCTATTTGGCAGTTCATAAAGAACATGTGTGGAGAAAATGAACAAAAAAAAATATTGACAAAATAGAATTAGATGATGGGTCTATCATCGCAAAGAAAAAGGAGATCGCCGATAATTTCAATAAGCATTATAGCGAATTGGGGAAAAACTTAGCAAACGATATACCAAATTTACAAAGTTATAGAGTTGAATCGGTCAATTTGGAACCCACGATGTACCTATACACGACAAATGAGTTCTAAATTATGGAAACAATAATATTGAAACCAAGAAAGTCACCCGGATATGATAATATACGATCAGAAACTTTGAAAGAAGTAGCGAATAAGATATGCTCTCCGCTAACATTTTTATGTAACAAATGTTTCGATTCTGGGTACATTCCAGAGGTTTTGAAATATGGATTGATAAAACCTTTATATAAAAATGGAGATAAATTAAAAATCAGCAACTATAGACTGAATTCTTCACTGTGCAATATTTCTAAAATTTTGGAAAGATTAATAGAAATCAGACTGACAATTTTTTTGAAGAAATTTAACATACTTTTGAAATTTCAGTATGGATTTAGAGAAGGCAGAACAACCGAGGATGAAATTTATAAACTTACTACAATGCTCTAGATAAAAAAATACCCATACTTGGAATATTTATAGACCTCTCCGGGGCTTCTGACACAGTGTCACAAAACCCTTTTACGAAATCTGAATGAATATGGTAGGTATCCGTGGTAATACATACGACCTTTTGTCCAGTTATTTATCAGATCGTGAACAGAGTTTTGAAATTGATGGTGTCCTGAGTGAGAACTGTGACATATGGTGTTCCTCAGGGCACTGTGCTGGGGCCACTTCTTTTCACTTTCTATACGAATAGTCTGTTTTTTTTGAGTGCTACTGGTTAAATTATCAGTTTCGCCGATAATACTGCCATTTTGTATACTTTTTCAACTTGGCAAAATATGAAACAAACCGTTGAAGATGCTTTTACTGAAAAATTATTCATTTCTCGGTAGTACAGTAACGACTCATGGGGAGATGGAGGGTGTTACTGATTGTTTCGCAGAAAACGTAAATGTGGTTCAAAAATGGATTCTAAAACTAATATTTTCCAAGACACGTGATTATAGTAGTAATTCTTATATAAGGAAGCTCAAATCATGGACATCAGGCAACTTTTTCTGTATGAAAATATTATCATGCATTAAAAATAAAAAAATCTATTACCTGACACCTAGAATATATAAGCAAATACCTCATGAGATTCAGAATATTGAAAAATTCAGAAAATTCAAAAACTGGGTGGATTCTCAAGACGGGACGTAATATTTTCAGTAATATTTAATATTGTAGATTCCAAATTAGTATTTGAAAGAAGGAAAAAAGATTACCTCCTGATTATGTCATTTACCTCCTGATTATTCAATTCACCGTGAAATTTACTCTACATTTGACTTATCAAAAAACCCAAATATGACTTTACCTGGATGTGTCATTATATCACGTATAAGCAGTTTGAACTGCACCTGTGATTTTTCTGTTTATTTGTTCTTTTGCATGTGTTACAAATAAATGTTATTATTATCATTTTTATCAATATTATCATTATACATAGCTCAAAATAGAAGATTGTACGAACATCAATTGAAAATTCATGCGTTCAGCACTGAATGGAAAAAACCTTATTTCTAATATCTAATGACTTTATTATACTTTTCTCAAGAAAAGGTTACATTTCCGATGAAAATGAAGTCATCCCGAGTTTTATTCACTTCTGTATAGTGGGATATATTTGGTATTGAATGAACCCATTTTTTGGCATGAATTTCACTCCTGAACCACCTGGTGTAAACCCAAACAACCCTATATTTTTGAGAAGCACTCTGTCCAAGAAATTCAATCGAGTGAAAATATCTGGAAACAAAGGTTTGGTCTGTCAAACATTTTTGAACATCCTGTATATCAGTAATAATTATGTAAACATAGCTTCAAATAAACTTCACAACTTTTTCCCGAAACATTTTTTTGCATTTCTAATAGGAAAGCAGCTATCGTCCACCCACCTATCGTTGATATATTCTGTATATATTGTTTTTAAAGACACTGCATGGTTCATCAATTTTCAGCTTTTAAATATTTCTTTCCGCCTCTTCACGAAGTTTTGCTTACTAGTTTAAAATTTGTTGTTAGTAAATTATGATATACTTTTTTTATTGTCCTCGTAGACCAAGTCGCGGGCAGAAGATAATCCCAAAAAAATTTCCAGTTATTTGGCCAAATAGCTATTTGAGAAAGGATTATGAGAGTACCCTTTTCTCGTCATTTGGCAATATGCAATGAATATCACTTCTATAATTTCGCTAATCTATTCCAATTTCGCTACACCTCGAAAGAGTCATTTCGATCCCTCTCGAGATACCTTAATTAAAGTAATGGATGCAAACTGTAACGGTATACTCCCAGTGGGAACTTTTGCTTGGAATAATTGCCACTGACTGAGGGCAAACACTAACCGCAATGCACAAACACTCTCCAAATAAACCCCAGAATTTGAAAAACCTCACGAATATTTCGTTTGAACATTGTCAAATAACCTCACCACGACATTGCGTTGTGCAAATTTATACAGTTTGTGACATCAAGTTTGTAATAAATGTCGTCAATCGCAATTTGAATGCCACCAAAAGTTAGTACATGTTCAATAATCATACAATAAGATACACCTAGAGTGGTTCCAAACAGCAAGAAAGGCAAAACAAAACTTATTGAAAATTCAAGGATCTCTATCAGAAAAATATAACAAATCCTTACTCGGAAGAAAATTGAAAATTATGGTCAAGACACGGCCTTCCATTGAAATTTACAATCATTTTTAGAAAATTTTAAATTTGTCTCATGGATTGAGGAAGATGTTAATGAGTGTATCTGATATGAATCAACATGGGTGAAATTAGCAGACGTAGCTCTCAAAAATGGAGAAAAACCGCAGACGCGTGTTTCTGACTATTGGCCTCGTCAACGCGGTGTGAAGATGGGCAGCACTTGTTTGCCAAAAACTACACATATGGACGGAGTTGCTAACACGTTAGTGGATGGGCTTTTAGCCCATCATATGTATGGTGCAGCCAAGTGCGTAGTCCTTCACGGACGGTGAAGTGTCATTCTTGGTGTACATCCGTTAGTCTTTGACATTATCACGACGTTTCAGCAAGATTACACCTGGCATATTCATGTGCTCTGCTTGGTAGCTGAACTTGTAAATGAAGTCGTTCCCCCCCCCCCATGCCTCCTACCGGGTTGAGTGCCCTGAAGTAAAAGCCTCGCCACACAAAAAATTTTGCGAGGAAAACCTGCTACACCATTCCATCCACCCCCGCTCCTCCTGGAGCGGTCTTCAATCCCGCTGCTGGGCACTTCAGCAAGATTGACATCTGACCTCTTTTGGTCGAAAACCAGCCTTTAGGTGCTTTTGACTTCGTTGTTCGCATCTTGATTTATGTCAGGCTGGAGCCTAGCTCCCTTGCCCTTTCAGATGTCTTTCCTCAGAAAGTCGAATGGGTCATGACTGAGTGGTATGGTTTTTTGGTCGACGGCATGAAAGTCCTATGAAGTCGTCCTTGCCGATGCTTGTCTATTTACACGTTGCCGTAGGCTCTAGTTGTGGCGTGGAAAGTCCTGATTCGTCGACGGTGTGCATGTTTGGAAGGAACCAGAATACTTCCCGTGTTGATTGCGGCTACTTTCAATATGATTAAACCAGAATATTGAAACATGTGTCATACGTGACTAATTCAAAATACACCAAAATATAATAAAAATCTGAATGTAATTGAGTATAAATTTCATTTCCGAAAAGCTGCTGTGAATAACATTTTTGTACAACTGTCATTGAAAGTGATATTTTTGATGGTTGTCAAAAGTATTAAAGGATGATGTTTACAAAGTGGAATGTTGAAAATATTTTAACACTAATGTAAAGTATTTTCAACACGATTTTTTCGACTAAATAGCAATGATCAATAAACAAAACATAATTATTAAATTTTAAGGGAAGATTTATTATGAAAAATAGATATGGATACAAATAATTTAATATAAAAAGTACAATAAGAACAACTGCTGATATTAATACCTTGCAATGTTGAAGAGCCTTATAATATACTTGAACTAGCTGAGTTGAAAATTTCATGGGCATTAACATTTAATTCTTGAAGTGAAGAGAACGATGCTGTAACGCTGTTGGGATTATTCTTTCAGCAATAGCCTTTTTATAAAAAATAGATTGATCGATTAACCCTCAGCTACTGTTGTAGACTTAAATCCTCCGTGCTTCTCAATATCGGTTATATTTGCTCCTGAATATGCTAGCAAAGAAGCAGAAGACCTTCTGAAACAGTGACCTGTATATTCCTTCGGTTCCAGGAGGTTCATTTATAATTTGAGAATTTCAGAAAAAAACGTTGATTGATAACAGAAGCGCGTAATGCAACGTATTTATTAAAATAGTCAATGTTTTCTCCAACAATGCAAAAAGAACGACCTAGTTTCGTTTTTGTATTTGGAATTTGAACAATCAATAATTTATCTAATAATTCAATGTCTTCTATTAATAAATGGCACAGCTCTTCACGCCGGCAGGCTCCATATATTCCAAAAATAGTAGCAAATTTTATCACCAAATATTTTTCAGCTGGTGCCTCATTTATAAACCTCTGGACTTGTTCAAACGTTTTTGATTTTTTGGGACTGTAACTTTCATTTTTCCGCTTTGAGGATGCTATCACTTTGAAATATTTG
>WOGR01008909.1:0-11599 GCA_015342045.1 Leptinotarsa lineolata | reverse complement strand
CAAGTTTTTTGCTTAATATATTTGCCATTTTTAGCTATTCTTTTAAATTTCAATTATATTGTTTATTTCAGGGATTTCAAATCATTTTACAAATTTTAGACAATGGAAGTCCGAACTGCTGAAATTCAGTATAGACGACTTCTACTTTATGTTTATACTCCAAAGCATTCAATACATACCGTGAAAAAAACAGTAGGTTGGAAGTTGTTGATCTGCCTCTGGTAATGCCATGTTGTTCATCTCTAAGAAGTTGGCTTTATCACCAGATTTATGAATAGGCGTTATGGAGCTTGATATTCAGTCTAGTGGAAATATACCAAATTTCAGAGAAGAAGAGAAAAGTGCTAATAATGGTTTTGCAAGTCTAAATCGATAAAATATCAATACCATTTTCAAAATACTGATCTCCCAGATACATAATTTCATGCAGACCAGGATTTTTCTTTTATTATTAACGAAGTTCCAAAACTGTTTGAGGTTTCTTGTTGAATTTTTATTATATTCAGTGATTCGTTAAAAATTATAATTGTGTTTACTTAATTTTTTGCATTCCAATTTTGACTTTTTTTAAACGTTTAATGTCCTATTTTCTTTTCCTTTGATAAGTATATTGAGTCACTTGAAAACCAAATGAGGAAACTTTGATTTTTCAAACCGCACAATAGGAAAAAAATTGTGCATACCATAATACATCACCTTGTAAAAATTATCAACTGCCCTATTTATGTCAGTTATAGTACCTTATAGTTCGCTCCAGTTTATTCCGGCCAAGTAATAATTTAGGCCTGTATAGTCGCCTTTTCTTAACACAGTGCATAAGGTTATAAATTTTTGAAAACGCTATTTTTTTCTGTGGAATAACTTTCTTAATAGGTATATTCGAGCTAACACTGGACAAAACTTCTTTAACCTTTGTGGTGTCATGATTTATTTTTTCTTATATAACCATGGTTCGGATTCGAGTGAATTATAAAAAGCATGAGATTGTTGGCCCTTTGTTTCCGTTCTTCTGCTTCATTAGTTAAATCAAAGTTTAATATGCTATTCTTGTTGATTACATTTTGCGTGGTTGGCATGGAGGTCAAGAGTTTTTCGAGACTTTCTTGAAGATTACTGAAATTTTGCTAAGTGTTTCTGTTTGCTTTTTCATGACAGATTGTACAGAAATTATTTAGTACTCTTTTATTCTTCAATTGCATGCATTTTACTTCAGATGCCGTAAGCCCCCCACATGAGAAATGTATTTTCAATCTGCAGCCATCACATTCACAGAATTTCTCGGCAATACTTTTCTTTTGATATAACATACAATCTATCTTAATTATTTATTTTTTCGGATGGGATTAATTGATCCACCCCGTACAACTGAAAGGATACTTATTGAATCCCAAAAACATAAACAAAAAAGAGAAAAAATACGATAAGGGTTCCCTTATCAGATAACTTTGGGAAGTTTTTTGTCATAACAACTTTGTCCACTAACAATAATTGACTTGATTTACAAATTGGATTCAATAAGTGATTTTGAGGAAAATATATTTTTACAGTTATGTTGAAGATCATTTTTGCTGTAATTTGGTGTCAATTCTAAGAAAAACTGTTGGGAGCATAGACTGACTCCAATTTACACACACACACACTTTTTGTGAAACAAAGCGACCAGTTCATTCGAAAGATTCTCAACATATAATTATGTTATTACAATAGCAGTCCATGATTTTGTTACATTTCTACACAATTTGTTATGCCGTACATTATGGAAACATACTGGGTGTCCCAAAAGTATAGAAACACCGGAATAACTTTGGAAGAATGCATTCTAGATTGTGTGCCAATAGTTAATGTAGGACATTTCAAATACTGTTATAATATCTGATTTTGTCGTTGGCATTATGGTAAGGCTAACCTCTTTAGTAACTAAACTTATAATGGATTCCAAGGACAAGGTCATCATCATCATCGAAAATAATATTAACTGGTGACTCTAACATTGATTTTAACGACTCTCAAAATACTCAAACAAATCTCAAGCAAATCTCCTGAATTCTTTCAATCTGGAGATGCATGTTAAACCAATTACATGTGTTTCACAATATACACGTAGTCATTGATTATGTTTGTACAAATATTTCTGAAGATTCTATTGTCTGCAATGCAATTCATTTAGGACTATCTTATGAAGCTATACTATTCTTGTTGGAAAGTAATACTTGTTTGAAACCAAAAAATTTAAAAATTGGAAGAATGTGTCACAAGAAAAACTTCAATAAATTCTTTTTATCCCGCAATAAAGTCAAACGGGATAATATTTTAGTTCGAAATGAGAATGATCAATTCATGCAGTTTTACAGTTATCTCTTGAATATATTCAATGATCCATTTCCAGTAAGGAAAATAAAACACAAAAAGAAAAAGCAGTGGCTCACAACAGGTATATCTTCAAGAAATTTACGATGTCTTCAATATCTAAGAAAATACACAACTGAGGTTAGCACAATTTATAGCTGAATTATCAAGTATGCAAAAAATATTACAAGAACAAAATAAATGAATCAGACAACAATATACTGAATCGATACTTCTGTTCAGTTGCAGAAAATCTCAGTCATAACTTTAGACCTAGTGGGAATCCCAACAAATATCTTTAATTTGAAAAAATCAACGAAACTATCATTTTATATGAGACTGACTCGACAGAACTACAATATGTTTCTGGTATGAAAAATAAAAAAATCTTCTGGAATTGATGAAATCTCTATAACAATCATTGAGAACCTACCAGATGAAGCATTGTTGATATTAGTTCATCTCATAAATCACTCCTTCAATACTGGAAAATTTCCAAAGCCATTAAAAACATCAACTATAATTCTACTACATAGAGCAGGCGACCCTGAATATAACTCAAACTATCGACCAAAAGCAATAGAGAAATCAGTAAAACTAAAAATAATAATTTTTTACAGAAACTTGAAATCAAACAGCTGACAATTTGGATTTCAAAGTAAAAACGCTGCCGATGCCATATTTAATCTTTTACATGACATTTATTCAAGGATCAATGATGTAGTAATGGCAGCAGTTTTCTGTGATCTAACTAAAGCATTTGATTGTGCTGATCATGGAATTCTACTGCAAAATCTTGAATACTATGGATTTAGAGGAATGGACTTGAATTTATGGATTTATCAACGGATATAATCATACCTATTGAATCGTAGTCAAATAGTTAGAACTAATGAAAATTCAAGTTAAAAAACTCAAATGTGGGGTTCCACAGGGCTCGCTTCTGGGTCCAGTTCTTTTCTTAATCTATCTGTTTTACGTTATATGCTGATGACACAACTATCGCCTGGAACATTCTCAATATTGAAGACTTTAAAAAGTGTGAAGATATGGTAAAAGTATTCAACTGGTGTAAATCGAATCGTCTTTCATTCAATACTGCAAATTAAAAACAAAATTACTGACTTCAAGTTCTCTTTACAAAATTTGACAATTAATTCGGAAATGAATATTACTGGAGGAAGATTAAACTGCTTCATCCTCTTGAAGATGATCACTTGGTGATTGAAAACGTGTCGAGGTGTCTAAAATAACGGTTTGGTGTTGGGATAGAACTCCAGTAGTATTCATTACTATACCAAAGGTTCCAAACAGTGCATCACAAGTAATTCTGAAATGATAGAAAATAAAACCTGTGCAGTTATTTTGCTCTTCCATACTTTTGGGACACCTAATATAATTTATATACTTTACGTTCCTCTGATGGAACAGTTTCTTCAAAAAGATTTATGGCATTCTGTATTTCTTTCTTTCGATATCACGATTTCAGAAATTATGATAGTTTTAGATAAAAAGAAAAATTAACTTTGGCGTATACTGTATTATAACACTACTAAATGCTCCTTACAGGGATATTTTATCACAAACTGCTAACATTTTTGAGGTCATGTAGCATAAATTTCGGTTGAACCATCTTACAAAGCAACTAATACTTACCTGTTGAAATGATTTTATCTTTCAGGAATGGGCAAAGAAGTTGAAAATCTCATAATGGAGAACAACGAGCTCTTAGCAACGAAGTATGTATTTTCACTGTGTATTTACAATTTTTTCTCAAATTATGTTGTTTCAGAAATGCTTTAAACGTAGTGAAAGATGACTTGATTGTGAAAGTTGACGAGTTAACTGGAGAAATTGATATGTTGAGGGAAGAAATATTATCCCTCAATCTGTCGAGGACCAAGTTGAGAGACAGAATAACCGAACTTGAAGAAGAATTGAAGAAGTCCAAGGAAGCGAACGAAGCTAAGCAAGATGCTGATGAAGAATCTGACGTGCCGATGGCTCAGAGAAAGAGATTCACTAGAGTTGAAATGGCTAGAGTTCTTATGGAACGCAATCAGTATAAGGTAAGAACACCTTCGGTGTTGAAATTTTATTTAGGGAAATTAATCATATATTTTAGGAGCGTTTTATGGAACTTCAAGAAGCGGTTCGTTGGACAGAAATGTTGAGAGCTTCGAAAACTGATGCCCCTTTCGAGAAACACAGTAATAAGAGCATATGGAGGTTTTTTAGTAACCTTTTCAGTAGTAACGATAGAGTCCAGCGACCGTTAGTTGTACCTCATTTGAGATACCAAACAGCAACAAATCAAATTGCACCTGGAGTCAAGGCGTTACCGAGAATGGGACATGATTTTATTGAAACTGAAATTGGTACGGAATTGTGATTGATTTTAATTGTTTGTACTGCTGTCAATTTATATCTGTGATAACGTTTGTTGTGATAAGAGCATACCGATGAATCTTGTTAATATTTATTGTAAGTTTTAGTTTTGACATTTGAACGCTGTTATGAAATGAAGTAATTCTGAATTTTTCTTGTTTTATCACAATCACAACCTAGTTCGTTCATAATAGTGATACTTTTGATTTCTGTAAAATAGTTTTATTAAGGAACCTATACCTGGGCAAGAATCCATACCTTCAACAATTACACTTACATGTATGTCAGACCAATAATTAATTCATAAACCACAAAATTCAGATTAGACAAAATATTGACAAAAATCCATTGAAAAAAATAGTTTAGTACGAAATTCATCAAGAATTGAACCACATAATGTGACTTCCTCTTGAGTTTTGGGTTAATACTTCAGGTTCCAACTATAAAGTTTTGAAAGTCTATAAGTCATTTATTTGAATTTATTTGTAGAAGTCTAATTTTATATTGTTTCTGTTATATATAGAGCCCAAACATCATATTCCATCCAATTTTTTTTACTCGATAACTACCATTTCATACTGACTTCTAGAAATATATCCTTTTTATTGACAAATCATCTCCAGATATGAACATATTTCAGAAACAAGACTTCCAGAGTTTTATTCAATCTTTAGATTATTTTTCACTTTACAAGATGTTTGAACTCAAAATCACAAAGTTATTATCCATGTTTGAAATAGAACTGACTATTATAATGTTGAAATTCATTATAATTTTTATTTATAATTGATTTTCCTCACAAATATTCACACAAAAGATACAATAAAAAGATAGTGTGTTATTTAATTAATATTTTCGTGTCATTCAACGTTTATATGCTTGAAAGTAATTGTTTCGAATGGGATTTTTTTCAGTTTGTAGCTGAAAGAAACTTTCGTAGGTATATGAATCAAACATCTTTTTTCTAGAGTTTTTTACTTTCTGCACACTATTTTATTATAAGGATGAGAATTAGGAAGTCAAAACACTTTTTCCCAAACACTTATCTCTAATTCCCTTTTCAATTCAAATGGATCAATTTAATATGATGCGGGAAGTATTTTAGAAGTTGATTAACAGGTGAAAAACCTTTTTTGATTTATGACTAAAATCTATTATATCTTCAAGAACTATTATAATTTTATGGAATACAGTAGAATTTCACTAATGCAGCACTATCTAAAACCAAGAGTGTGTCGGATTATTGTAATGCTAGGATTACTTGATTATAGAGAAAAAATCATAAATAAAATAGTGTCATGTGTTTCCGTTTACTTGATATTTTTAACTACACACTAGTCTCACTTAAAAACAACAGGTAAATACGTACGCACGTGCACGTGATGAGTTTTGAGGTTAGACTGCTAGACGACGATGCGGCGACGGGCGCATAGGCGTAGAGGGGAGAGGGAGGCGCGGGCACAGGGTGCCAAATTATTGGACGTATCCGTATATTGAAGTGCCGGATTAGTGGGATTCTATTGTAATTGTATTTAATACAATTTAGGGTGTTTTGATTTTGGACATCTTGAACATCCCCGAAACTTCTCCAACTTCAGTACCTTCTTCTCAAAGAAAGAAGTATGATTTTTGCCACGTTTTCTTATTTGATTGCCATTAAATTTCATATTCTTGCCAAAGATTTTGTTTTTTCGGAATAAGTTAGTTTAATTTATGAATATTTTCAATTGCTATTGTTATTCGAAAATTGAGTGAAAGCCATATGAAAATCTCAAAATACATGGTAAATTTCATTAGTTCGGACTTGCATCGTCTAATGAAATCCCTGAAAGAACAAATAAAATTAAAAAATTTAAAAAAATAGCTGAAAATAACAATTATATTAAGGAAAAAACCCTGAAGTGAAATTACAATAAAATAAAAAATTAGTAAAAAAGGAAAATTGGACAATTGAAATAATAATGAAAATTAAAAGATTTCAAGACAAGTTACTTCACAGTTACTTACAGTAAAAATATTTTAATTTTTATTTTAATTGTTTAATTTCCATTTTTTGCTTAGTTTTTATTTTATTGTAATTTAATTTCAGGGTTATCTGCTTAATATAATTGTTATTTTCAGCTATTCTTTTCAAGTTTTCAGTTTTATTTGTTCTTTCTGAGATTTCAAATCATATATCATATTAGACAATGCAAGTCTGAACTAATGAAATTCTCTCAAAATACGGTTAAGAATGATTTGAATTGAAGTGTTGTTTACCTATAATAGTTTCTAGATATGAATATCTCATTGAAAAAATGCTAGTTTTATTTCCATTGTATTCATTATGTTTGTGGATTGTTACATATTAATTTTTCACTGAAGGCTCAAAATGAAACGAAATCTAGTCTTGATGCTGATATTTGTTAGTGTTACCAGTAATTACTATAGTTAAGTTTAATTTGTGGCTGTTGAGATTAATATATTCTACTAATTCCATATTTTGTTTTATTTTGTGCATGTTCTTTGTGATGCCTATATTATTGTTTCTGAGATAGGACCAATAGTGAAAGGTACTTTGCCTATGGTATACACAGAACAGATTGACAGTAGTTACAAGTAGTAAGTAAAACTGAGAAAAACTTGTTGAAAGTGATAAAACTGTTTCGATTTGTAGGTTCCGAAAAGCTTGCAATGCGGAAGGCTTTAGAGAGGAGGGAGCAATATCGCCAAGTGAGAGCTCATGTGAGGAAAGAAGACGGAAGATTGCAAGCTTATGGTTGGAGTTTGCCAGGGAAGGTTAGTACCGGATCCTCCGGTAAGCAGAGTAGCGGAGGCGTACCTGTTCCTGTTCCGGTGTACTGTAGACCGTTAGCTGAAACTACACCAGAAATGAAAATTTGGTGTGCAGCAGGGGTTAACTTGATGGGTGGTTATACCAAAGATGGAGGATTAATGGTAATTATTTTCTTTTCATTTTTTCAGACAAGTACATATTTTTTATAGGCAAAAAATGTTCATTCATACTGGATTATTTCATATCAATACATATAAGAGAAGTGTAATTTATTGCTGTCTTCATATGGAAGATATTTGAGTAAAACTGCATGTGCGTGCACTTTTAACAACACGGGGTGGGAAATTTCTTCAGAATGGAGAAAAGCAACTAATTTCAAAATAAACTCTTCACAAAGATGTGTGGATCATGCATAGAAGTTTTTTTCAAACTGGAAAGCCCTTTTGAAAAAACTACTTTCACATGAACTTTGAATTAAACGCAAGGAAAAATTCTCTTAAAACAACTAATTTCATGTTAACAATGAATTATAAGAAAATAACTTTTTTTTCCATTCAGTGTGTACTCCAAACATTCGTTATGAAATTCAAATAGTGTTATTTGAAATACTATTGATATAAAATTTCACGTACATGGAACTATATGATCAGGGTCGAGTTGAAAAACAGCTTTAGCTGACACTTCGCCCATTGGTCATAAAGTTATCTTCAAATAATGTAAATACAAATTCAGTAAATTTTTATTTTATTATTCTAATTAATTCAAACTAATCACAGACGATGTGATGGAATGAGTGAATAATAGTTTATAGGGAGGCTTTTTATTTTCAGGTTGGCGGCAGTGTATTTTATTCAGAAGAACCCAAAGTTCCTTCACCGAGACACCCCCAAAATGAAATCGAAACCTTAGATCAAGAATTGAATAGTGGAAAGGAAGGTGCTTTATTAGAAACACGCTTGTCGTCTCTCGTCTGGATCTGTACGACTACCCAGTCAGCAAGTATAGTGACTGTAATTGATGCTAACAACCCGGCCGAGTTGTTGAATAGTTTCGGGGTCTGTTCGAATCACATTTTGTGTATTGCCAGTGTACCTGGTGCTAGTCCGAGTGATTATTATCAGACTTTTACCAAAATCGAAGGCAGTAGTGAGATCATTGTAAATAAAGAGGGTGCTAGTGGTACTGAAAAAGTTGAAATTTCTAGTTTGGATAAATACAACTTGAATAATCCAGATCTGGATCAATCGCATTTGGACATTCAGAATTTGGATAATTCAAATTTGGATAAAGAAAATTCAGATCTGCCAAATGATAACAATTCAAATCAGACTTTCAGTGATGGTTCGACACCTATCTCTAAGCAGAGTGTCAGGTCTTTGGAGGAACAAGAGGAGGCATCAGTAGTGAGTTAATTTGTCAAATAATAGTTTTTCTATTTATTTATAAGTGAAACTAGCTCCTTGAGCTAAATGTGATCTTGACAAGTTAATTTTTTTACCAAAACGCGGAAAAATTGTTTAATCTTATGATGGGATCTTGATTGGGAAAACGTACCTTGAAAGTTGTTTTTTTCATCTCTTAATGGTAGAAAAATAATTTGGTCTGATTTTTCAATTCATTATTCAATATAAATTGATGGATGTAGCCGTTACTGCGTGGTAGTAATAAAACTTACTTCGAATATTACTGGAGTTCTATCCCAACACCAAACCGTTATTTTTGTCACCTTGACACGTGTTTCAATCATCAAGTGAACATCTTCAAGAGGAAGAATAAACCACTTGTATTCGTAACTAACGTTACTGCAATTTCATCCTATACGGACATTTTCAAACAGTCGTTTGAAAATTGAAATTCGTTTTAAAATGTTCGTATAAGACGAAACTGCAGTAACTTAGTTACAAAAACAAGTGGTAAAAAACATAGAAAGTTTTATTTCTCATTTTTAGTCGTTATTTAAAACATATGTAATGTAGATTTCGTTGTGAAACATTGCTATGCAATCAACCCTCATATATTTAGTTAATATTATATTTTATCATAGTTCCGGTAAAATATGAATACCTTTCATTTTGACTCAGATCGCAAATAAGTACTTAACTCATTAATGCATATTGTTCGTTTTATCGAACATGCCTATTCACGTCGGCGAAGAAAACGTCTGCGCATATTTTCAATTATTTCCCGCGAAAAAGTTGTTAACACATATAGGATTAACAGTTGGTTTAGTCATATGAGTGGTGAGAAGTGTAAACGTGTTAGTTTTGCTTTATATAGTGATGTATACACAATTTTACTCAACCCGCCGCGGCGGGTAGGTTATACAACATCCATATCATTTATGACAAATACGTGACGAGTAATATTGTTTAAAAAAATTGTTGTTCTAAAATTGTTCGTTCCGTTAACCAGCTGACGAATGTCAACCCTCAGAAGTCGAAACTTGTGCGAGCAATGGATTAACGAGGCCTTACCTTTTAACGTGCGATTACCCAGCACAGTGGCCCGGCTGGGAATCGAACCCCGGTCTTCCGCTTGAAAGGCGGATGTGCTAACCTCTACACTACCGAGACCCTTTACATGAACTTACATACCATCAACTAGTATCACAGATAACTCCCGTCTATCTTTATTTTTCCTGAAATCAGTATTTACATTCCATATTCGTTTTATCGAACATTATGCACCATGGTTACTTATTGTACGTCTGTTTTATCATAGATTGTCGCTTGCCGAACAGATTGAAATGTTAAAACATAGCGACACAGAGACTGACGATTTATACATTACACCACCTCAGGACGGCGAAGATACTGATATTGATAGTGATCTATCAGATGATTATCATGAAGGATATATTCCTCACCTGGGACCAGCTATGCTGCAGGTGAAAAGTGAGTTTGTTTCACCTAGACCCTCTCATCGTAGAGATTGTAATGATGCAGATTATGATTCAGATGATGATATACCTTTGGCAAAGTTATTTTCGATCGTGCAGCAGATAGACTAACGGAGGATAACGCACCTTCTACTTCAAAGAAGAATAAAGCAGCTTGGACCAATGAAGTACACATTTTCAACATAAAACAAGAGTGCGACGAAAAAAGCCACCAGAATAAGTATATAGCAAAGTTTCACCAGTGGATTTTTTTCACCTGTTTTTTGATGAAGAAGTACTGTCCAACATACAAAAGCAAACCAATCTTTATGGTCAGCAAAAGAATGTGGATTTGAAAGTAACAAGGAGTGAGCTTTTTGTCATATTTGGAGGCATGTTACTTTCAGGGTATGGTAAATATCCAAACAAGCGTATGTACTGGTCAAGTGAAAATGATGTTCCAAAAATATTATCTGAAAGCATGCGTATCAATAGATTTGAGTTCATCCCGAGGCATTTAAATCTCAATGACAATAGTCAAATCGAAACTGACAATAAATTATATAAGTTGCAGCCACTAATCGACAAGCTCATCAAGTATTATGTTGGCCTGGATGAATATATAAGTATCGACGAAAGCATGATACCATATTATGGAAAACATTTTGCTAAGCAATATATCAAGTGTTGTGCTGGATTTGATGAAATCAGCTGAAATACCACCAAAATGTGGATACAAAATTTTCATGGATAACTGCTTTACTTCCATCACTCTTCTAAACCATCTGTCTAACTTAAGATATTGTGCAACGGGTACTATGAGAGATAATAGATTACAAGATTGCCCACTCAGAAAGCAACAGAAAGACATATCTAAAAAAAAACGAGGTGAATATTTCTTTTCAAGTAGTGAGAAAGTAATTCTCTTTTAATGGAAGGACAATAAATTTGTTACTGCGGCCTCGAATTTCAAGGCCGCGAGTGCCACTCTGTGGTCGCTCCTGTTGGATAGTCTGCTTGATGCCCTCGTTTGAAGAGAAGTAGATCTGCAAGCTTATGCAGATGACCTTGTCATTTTGGCAAGGTCCATGTCGGGAAGGGTAGCTTGTAATATCCTCCAAAGTGCGATGGACGTTGTTCATAGTTGGTGCCAGAGGGAGCAGATGTCTGTCAACCCCAGCAAAACTGTGATAATCCCCTTCACCAGGAGG
>WOGR01008908.1:0-11277 GCA_015342045.1 Leptinotarsa lineolata | reverse complement strand
GCACTTTTTATCCATAGGTGCACGTTTCCTTTGATATCTTCTTCTCATGCGTCTCCTTATTCTGATCAGTTCCACCGTTTCTGGTGGGAGATGTTCTTGGAAGTTGAAGCGAATGACTGGGACTTCGCGTGTACTTCTTTCCATCGTTTGAGTGATCGCCTGCTGCAGCTGGTATGTGGCGTTCTCCAGATCCGTTTTTGTTTCGATGCGTGGTATTTCTCCCAGCGTATCGTGTATGGCTCGCTGGAATCTCATCCAGTCGATGACTCGCTTTGTCGGGTTATCTGTTTCAATTTCACTTCTTCCTATTGTAAACAGGATAAGGTTATGGTCTGACGAACCTTCATTTAGTACTTCCATCTCCGTAGTATCGATGTTCTGTACTAGTGCGATGTCCAGGATGTCAGGGACATTGGCTTCTCGTGGGTAGTGCGTTGGGGCCTTCGGCGCTACTACCGCGATGTCCTCGAATGCTTCAAGAATTCTGACTAATTCTCTGCCTCTTTGTTTTCCATGCTTACAGTTCCAGTCGCGCGACTTGGAGTTGACGACTTCAACTCCAGACCACCATCCAATAGTAGCCGATGGCCACTGTTGGATGGTGGTCTGGGAATAATCTTCATGTAGTCATTGTTCACTGTGGTTCTGGCGTTGAGTCTGGTCATTATTTACGCCTTGGTCAAGGATGAAACGGACTGGCTTCAGTTTGACGATAGTCGTGTCACAAAATTTTCTGGTGATACTTGAATTTATTGGAGCCTCTGGAGACAATGACAATGTCCTCTCTTCATGAAAGAGAGGACATTGGCAAATCAAGATCTTCAGATGATGTGGTGCTGCAGGTTTTTCCGGGTTTTCCTGCAGCTGAAAAACAAATGCGCCACTGGAATCAATCGAGTCGCCCCGGAGCGCCAATTGATTTTTTTTTGTTGTTTCATAATTTGTAGTCAACATTGTCGTTTTTGTGATATTTTTTAAATGTTGTGGAGTGGAAGATTAACACCACACTCCGCTATGTTGAATAATGAATCTTTTTATTGTTCTACATGAAAGTGAAATGCTATTTGTTTTCTTTTCTTGATGGGTGTATCATTCATTATCATGAGAATAAATTCAACTGCATAAAGTCTACAGCTTTATTTGTGAATTGAAACAGTGTCACTATGTTTACCTTGATTAATCTACTTCCCAGCTGTATAGTGTGGTGATAACCTAAAATAAGACCAAAATTTAGTTTTCAATTCTTCAATTGAATGATATACATGAGTTCACCTGTTGTCTCCTGGAAGTACACACAAATTTAGTTTTCTGTATCTCATATGCAGAGTCCAAACCATTTTCTGTAATGAAAAGAAAACGTTTCATAATTCAATCGTAGTTACATCCATTTGATAAATATGTTCAGTGCTATATAATCTCACTTACCTGATGTATTATACCATGTATATAATGTTTTTTTTTTGTATTGTTGTAACAATAATAACAATTGCTGTTTGTGATCTTACTGAATCTCAAGTAATATTTCCGGAATGGTGTTCACTGTTAACATTTGAATCACAGATTATTTACCTTCAAAGTTGTCCTAATCTGGTTGACATCGATTCTCTGTCCTGTCCTGGCTCTTGCGTCAATATGAAATCATCCAATCCCGTATGTTCAATGTTCATGGTGCAACCTGTACCTGTTTACAACCTCGTACTAATATGCCGTGTTCATTGCCTTTCATTCTGACAAGTATTGAAGAGAGACAGATATTACACTTTTGCGCGGTAGGCTAAGCTTCACACTGAAGCTGAAGGTTCTACGGTCCAAGCTGGTTTTTGTTGTTCAACAAGAAAAACTTTGAAGACTGTCATTTTTGTGAGATTGTGGAGGAATATGGAGTCGTGCAGTATCTGTTGAGAGGATTAGATCTGATATTATTCTGCTCTATTTCTGATGTTTGATGATATGCATATCAGGCACAGGCAGTATTCCATCTGTTAATTTGTTTGAAGACCTATCGTGGTTTAAATCCCTCTGGAGTCAAGAGGTATATGTAAAAAACTGTTATAAAAACCTTCTACATCGGAAAGATAATTTTAAATTCCTTCCTTACATACAAGTGTAATAAACACCAAATGGGTAGTAAAATGTACTTATTCCACAGTGACGTACCTTTGGAGCCTCTTAGTCCCTGAGTTTCCATTTTTCAATGCGAAAGGCAGCAGATTTCGATGAATCATCGTGTTGTTAAACTCCCTTCAGTCGTTGAGATGTTTAGTTGCTGAGCCCATTTGGTTTTTAGCCCATGTGTTGTCGAGTCCGGTTTTATTTAATCATTCCTGATTATAGATTTCTTCTGAGCTTCCATTCAGATGAGCGAATAAAATTATATTCACTTGAATGTTACAACTACTGTGTGAAGATTATTGAGGTCAGTTTCCTGGTTGAATAATCTGTCCTCTCTGCGCTGCTTTACAGCTGATTGTACAAACTTCGCTTTCTGGATCGATTAGAGCTTGATACTGTACATTGTTGACTTTTACTGTACGTATGAATCGCTTAAGTGTGTGAGAATTGCACGTATCGAATGAAGTTACATTTACTGTTTGAGCGGTATCTGTGCAATTGCGTTTGATGTGTTCAGGCTTGAAGCATTTATAACATGAAAAGGTTATTGTTTTACTACACTGAGTTTTTGAATGCCCTACAACTCCATAATTAGAACATCTGTTATTACTTCTATCTCTATCATTTTTATCCCTATTACTTTTCCTCTCATGCTTACTAAACTGAACTTGATTCCTTTTCCTTGATTTTCTTTTTCATAAATCTTTTCTAAAAGTGAATGATCTGACCATAATTCATCTTGATTATTATAATTTTTCATCATCAAACTCCCTGCCATATCAGCTCGAATCAAACCCTTAAAAATTTCCGCTTTACTTCCACTGAAAGTCAAATTCTAATTTTCGCATAGTATCATTCTGTCATGTAAATATGAAGTAATAGTTTCCCCTGGTCTTTGATTTCTTTTCCTCATTTGTTCCCATCTGTCAGTGTTACACGAATGTTAATCTAAACTTTGTTTGAAAAATAGTTCATGTAAATATCTCCAAATTCAAATTTTGAAAACAATTTGCTGCCGGACCTCTCAGATGTGAGTGTGCAACTATGAGTTTGGTTTGTTCATCCCAACCCCGTAAATTAACACTAGTTGTAATCGAATTCAACCAATCTAATGCCCTATGTCTATCTCTATGAAAAGTCCACAATGTTTGAGGTATATTTGAAAGTACCCTCGTATTTCTACTACTTTGTACTGTCATTGTATTCAGAATTTGCAACTGAGTAGCCATGAAATTATTCATTTGTCGCATTACCCCACTGAAATCTCCCAAAAATTGCCCTGTTTCTCCTAAGAATGGCAAAAAATTTGGTAAAATAGGAATTTCCCTACCTTCAGCAACATCGCTGAGACCGCGAAAATTAGATCCACTTGGATTGGTATTCATTTTATTCAAATTGAACTGACGTAACTGAGTAATAATAATTGGTTTTATTGATAAGTTCAGGTAATCAGTAGGTACAAACATTCATTTTTCGTGGATATTCAAAACATGGACAAAACTTGCTCTTCCATCCAACCTCATTCCTATTTACAATTTCAAAAATAATAATTATGCAATAAATACAAATGAAAATTATAATTATTGAGAGAGAATATTAATAGTGATTTATTGATGTAACAGACACTACAGTGTATAGCATACGTCATAAAAGAAGGCACAACATTGTCAAAATTGCAGAATTTTTCTAAGTAAAATACATGAGTCAAAACAAAACACAAACATTTTATACAATCACACAGCTAAAGCTGTGTACATTTCTAAAACATATAATACATACACAGTCATCATTTTACGGAACATAGATGTATATAAGTAGAAATATAATAAAATATAAAATTAAACATTTAACAGAAGAATTTTGCAACAGGCATGGCGAGTATTTCAAAATTGTATAGGGAAACGCCTGACGTTTTCAGTAAATTCAGACACCGAATAAAAACAATCTTGCAGAAACTTTTTTTAAATTTTTTTCTTGAATGAAAGTGAATTAAGATTCTTTATTTCTGTTATGTTACCAACAGCTTGCAGCCTTCTGGAACAGAGAGCCGGTATTTTGGTAACCTAATGAAGTTTGCTTTTCTTGTGCTGTAGCCATGCAATTGAGATTGTCTAGTCACCTTATTTGCTCATAAATTTCTCTCAGAGAATGTTCGATATATATTGACGGAAGCGGTAGTATTTTGAGTTGAACGGAGAGAGGGCCGACAATGTTCTCTGAAACCACAGTTTGCCAAAATTCTCAGAGCTTTCTTTGTTGTCGAAAAATGTCTACAGATTTAGAGGAGTCGTCCGATATGACAACGCCTTATGTTATATGTGCATGAAATATTGCAAAATACGTTCTTTTCAGAGTTTCAGTATTAACATTCGATTTGAGCTGACGTAGTAGGAAAAAAGTGATCGAAAGTTTTTGCTTCAGTTGCTCTATACAGTGCATTTCTTTAATTTCCCCCCTTTTATTTTTGAACGGGTCACCTCAAAGGATTGAAATTTATTAAAATGATTACAATGCATAAATACCTACTTTATTCTGAAGTGAACCTGATAGATGAAACTTTCAAGATGGGGACTGGGCGCTATCTGGGAAAAGAAATTGAATAGAAAGGGGGTCTTGTGATACATCATTTTGAAGCTCCTGATGAATACTTTACAACCGAAGAATATGAAGTCGACATCTTTAACTATTACAAAATGGCGGAACATTTAATAATTTCCTGAAGACAAACACATTAATATCCATATTTCTAAAAATATTCCTTTCTATCTGCCATATGGCAATTCCAACAACCCGATAAGGTTTGTTAATTAATTTTTTGTTTACAAAAACGACAAAAAATGTCAGTACGACAATGAAAATCATTGTTCAGATAGAATATTCTCATTTAGTTTTCAGTTCTACTAGTAGAAAGGTACCACGTCAACAATCTCTGAAATGGTCAATTCTCGTCCAGTGGAAGAAAAAATTGAAGCGATTTTTATTTACGGTGGGACGCGTAACTTTCACGAGACCGAAAGAATTTTCAATGAACCTTTTTCGAATCGTCCTATCTGTAGAAAATGTTTGAGGGAACTTGTATCCAAATTCACTACTAGCGGTAGTGTACATAACAAAAAGCCCCCAGGTAATCCGTCCAATTTCAAATAATTGGTGAGATAGTAGTAAATCCTGAACAGTCTTCTTATTCCGCCGCGAATGTTTGTGAGGTGTTTTCCTCTATTGTGTGGAGACTTTTGAAGAGGAATAGGTATCATCCATACAAAATTAGGATGATACACCAATTAACTGAAGATGACCCTGATCAAAGAACAGAATTCTGCGAAATCATGACGGAAACTATTTCAAGGCATCCTACCTATCTCCACAATATTTGTTTCAGTGACGAATTTACATTTTTTAAACGGCAATGTTCACAGACAAAATTGCCGTTTTTTGAGTGACACCAACCCACACGTTTTCCTACCCAATATCCAAAAAAAATTTGGGCAGGAATATTGGAAAATCATATTGTAGGATCTCTATTTATTGATCAAAATTCAACAGGGGAACTGTATTTGAATATGCCAGAAACTACTGTTGACTCTCTATCACTGAAATCGTCGAAGCGAATCCTAATGAATTCGATATGGATATTGTATTCCAACAAGATGGAGCACCACCATACTACTCCAGACAAGTAAGAAACTATAGAATGGCCAGATTTGGCACCTTTGGACTTTTTTAATGGGGCCATGTGAAGCAAAAGGTGTACGAAACTGAACCTGCTTCAATATTGGATATGCGGCAGAGAATAATAAATATTTGTAGAGATAATGACGTTACTGTGTTCGAAAATGTTCGGCGTGAAATATCGGGTAGGCTGTTCATATGTCAAGAAGTTCAAGGCAACCATTTCGAGCATCTTTTGAACTGACCTCAAGCTTATTACCTCATATTATGTAGTTAAATGTCAATATACTCAGGCAATTTTTAAAACTTCCGCCATTTTGTAGTAGTTGAAAATATCAACATTATATTCTAGGGTTGTGAAACATTTGTTAGAGCTCCAAGCAGATGTGTCACAAGACCCCCCTTTCTATTCAATTTTTTCTCCCAGATGGTGCCCAGTCGCCATCTTGAAAGTTTCATCTGTCAATTTCACTTCAAAAGAAAGTATTCATACAATAATTTCAGTATTTCAAATTTCAATTTTTGAGTTGACCCGTTCAAAAAATAAAAGGGGGACAATAAAGAAATGCACTGTATGATGGTTCCAGTTTAGTCTGTCATCGATAGTCAAACCCAGCAGCTTAACGGATTTGCTTTCGAGTACAGAGGAGTTTGTCGAGAAAGTTATATTTTGGGTTTCATTATCTGTTAACTTGGTACCAGTGCTTTGTTTTTTATTGAATATCTAGCGACAGAGTTTCTAATTGTACAAGGTCATTGTGGGAACAAATCAACATTGTATCGTCAGCAAAAAGAGTACACCTACTGGGCACTAGGAATTGGTGGAGATAGTTCATATATATTATAAAAAGTGGAGGGCCAAGTACTGAACCTTGTAATACGCCATGAAAAAGATTTTTTATCCCTGATGCAACATTTTTCACTTCTACAGCTTGGGAACGATTTTTCAAATATGGATCTATGAGAGACTCAGTCGAAAGCTTTGGACAGGTCACAAAACAGATGGGTGAAGGCCCCCCTCCATTGCCTCAACAATGTCACCCACAATATTCATCACCGCTCTAGATGTTGAGCAGTCTTTCCGAAAACCATATTGTGATTTATGGAAAAATTTATTTTATTCAAAGTAGTTAACCAGTCTTGTCTTGATCAATTTTTCCAGAATTTTGAAAAAAATACAAATTATAGATATTGGTCTATAGTTGTCCACCAATGTTATGTTACCTTTTTTATGAAGAGGTATAACTTTGGTGTATCTGAATACATCAGGAAAAACATCTGTCGAAAAAATAAAATTAATGAAATCGAATAATGGTAGTAACTGAGCGTACACCAAATACTGTGCTTGCCTTATGCACCCCTGCTAAGGCCTATGCCCAAATTACCCTGTAAAACTATTGAAAAACCTGACACTGCCTGTCAAATTCCTCTCCTGAATTTGACACTTGTCGAATTTTCCAATTTTACCAGATTTAGCACATAAAAGGTAATTGGTGTTCAAGAACCACTTCTGAAATGCTGGCTTTTGCTCACCTGAGTTCACAATAAACACTAAAGCTCCAAAAGAAAACACTTTACTTTATATTTCTAGGTAACTACCTATCTAAATCTAACAATTTTCCGTAAAAGGCAAGGAGCCTTTCAATTACTGAAACCGTCGATATAACAGCCGAAAGGCAAAATCTTGACTAGAGTTCGCCAATGTATACGGCCAATCTTAAATTAAAGCCATGGAAATAATGAGTTTCGAAAATTATCATATTTTCCACGATATTCATCAGTCCTGGCGTACGCAGATGATGTATGGTAATGCAAATTGCACATCTTTTAATTACATTTGATACATACTTCAAGACCACCTAATTCGACTGTAGTTGCCTCTGGCTGGCCCACACACTATGGAAACAGTGGCGGCTTGGGGTAGAAATGGGTACCGAGAATTAAGTTCAAAAATAGAAACTACAATTTTTTTTGTAGAAAATACATATTCTCGGATAAGAAAAAATATTTTTCTCTTGGGAAAAAGTACTGAGAGAAAGTTGTGAAGAAATAAATTTTAATTTGATGCTCGACGAAATAGTTATAGATTTTGAAAAATCTTTACACAGCTCCTTAAAAAAATATTTGGAACAGTACTAAATTTATTGGGAGTTGATTCCACCTTTGACAAGCATGAAGGAGAAATAATCATCGTTTGGATTGAGTTGGACAGTGTATTGGTGATTGTTTAAGACTTTTTTGTGGACAGTTATCTAACAAATAACTTCTACTACACACATTTTTCTATATAATCATCACCTATGCATATTTTTATTTCAACTCCATCTCTCATTTGAACTGATCGAAATCAAACCATCGAAAAGCATCTTAGGCGAATTTCAGTTAAAATAGTCGGTTACTAGATTGAAGAAGATTGTCAATTTTTTATTTTTCACCGGAAATTTGGGCATTAAAATCTTCATGTTTCCAAGAACGACAAATGGATGCGAATCATTTAACTCACATCTGAGTGAATCCTTGAACTAAACACATCCAAATATATTTGTATTTTTGAAGAGCCTTGAAAGTTATGTATGTGAAATATATGTTCAAATTCAAAGTATCATTGTAAGACATAAACCGAATCCAAACACAATAAAACGTCAGAAATACTGAGAAGAAAAAATGAAACAATTTGATAACATTAAATTATGAAACTGAAATCTGTCAAGGTAATTATTACATTATTACAATAATAATTTTTGATTCCTCACCTATAAATAAATCATGGAAACAATTACTTTTATGGAAATGACTCGAAGAAGAAATGCATTTATTTGGTCTTTTGCATTTATTTTTCAATTTTTTTGTATATTTTCAAAATTATGGAATCAAATTCACGAAAATGTAGAAAATGAGTAAATGATGCGGCAACAATTCTGTATTACGTTAAAAAATATTTTTTTGATTCACACATGAAATTTTTCGAAGAGCAACTTTTCTGTCTATAAATATTGAGTTCATATTATTGAATTGAAGTTTTCGATTCAGAAAATATCCCAATTAGTAGAGGATCCGATATAAATAGACCTTCACCGATCTGTTTATTGGATACAAATTGTTTGATAGGTAATTTACTATTTTAAAAATTATAATAAAATATTGATAAAAACTTTCGAAACAAGCTTTTATTTAAGTGCCCTAAAAAGATCAAAATAAAATTTCAAATCACATTAACCACATTCATTTATGACATTATAGAATTGAAATTATAATAAAAGCTTGTGGCGATACCTAGAAGCAATCCCTACATATTCAGTCATATGAAATTTTAATTAAGAAACATTCTGATAGATCAACTAGGTACTGCAATTGTGTGCAAAAAAGTTATTTAAAGGTAAAGTTCCACATTCTAAGCATTCACGGTACTTTTATTTGATTACAAACATTATAAATTGCTCACAAGTTTGGTAGGTGCCTACAAAATTCCAATTACAAATTGAAATTATCGAGACAAGCTTTTGTTATAATTTCAATTATGTAAAGTCATGAATGAATGTGGTTAATGTGATTTAAAATTTTATTTTGATCTTTTTAGGGTACTTAAATGAAAGCTTGTTCAAAAAGTTTTTTTTTATCATTATTTTATTGTATTTCAATTCAAAAGTGAATGCTGTCTTGATCATGTAATGCAGTACTGAACGGATTTTTGTGTATTGCTATCATTGAAATTTTTTGTGATCATTTAACTTGACGTATTGTTTATATATTTTGTACGTAACGGAGAATTTACGTAAACATACGACACAGCGTATTTTGAATATATTTGCATTCTCAATTGAAAATTATACTTTTAAAATACTGACAATTGATTCCAACATTACAAACTGTAACCATTTATCTTGGATAAGATACTATTACTGCTCAATAGCCAAAGATAATAAAATGAAACCAATTTAGGACAGCCTATATCAGGAAGCAAAGAAAGAGCTAACCCAAATGTATCAACTCGTGGCTCATATTTTCGAACTCCTACAAGTGGATTCAAAAATAAATTATAATGAGATGTCCGTTCACAACAGGAAATAATTCCATCTTCAATTTCCCATAGCATAAAAGGTTAATCTGGGCCACGTTCGTCTGAACCGAGCGTTATGAAGTTTGATGATTATCCTTTCATCCAAATACAAATGAGATGAACAGTATAATATCGTTGATATTAATTTCAGCCAGTATTTCGACAGAAACGATAATGAAACAAAGATGCTGGAAACAATGGCAAGTTAATAATAATACTAAATTTCATTGCAGTTTTAATAATTCATAAGTTACAACTTTTGACCAATTTTATAATTTAGAGAACGATAATTTGTGTTTACTATTGTTATGGTTCAAATGATATACAAAAATATATACATATACAGGGTCTTTCACGACGAGCGTTTGTTAGGAATATATAGAGAACGATTCAAAATAAAAACTTGAAATTTTGTGGTAGTGGGTTTTATAAAATGGCCTTCTCAACTAAAATATTTTAAACTTCTGGACTCCTCGTTATACCGTAAGTTGAGGGCAATTTCCTTATTTCAAATGGAACATCCTGTATTTAATTACATTTTTGAATTTCTGAGTACATTTTAGTCCCACTTTGTATAACAATGCCTATACCCAAATTTGTTAGTTTTCGACATATTATTTCTGAAAAATTGGACTGTTACAGTACTACTCCGAAAAAATCATTACTGATAGACAATAACAGTTGAAAATGTGAAATTTCACAGAATCACACCTTAAGCATCAAGTCATGAACAGGTCTATCGAATTTTTGAAAAATAATTCACAGGGTGGTCGAAATTTCCACCTAAAACAATAACATCAAGAAAACTGATGAAACACGATTGTTTCAAATAGAAACCATACACTATTCTATTATTTTTGAATACTACGAAAAAAAAATCAAATTCATAAAGAATACACCCTAAAATACACCCCTGGCAATAATTATCCGATTTTGGGAAATATTTGAAATGTAAATCATTCGAAGCAATACCAAACCAAGAAAGCTTTAAAAACAAATGAAGTTACAACAAATATGCCAGAATTTGTTGCTATATAATTGACGTGTATTTCGTGGTTTTCTATTTGTGTACAAAATGTCTCGTTTGGGGTATTCTAATAAAGATTTCCTGAATTTAATAATCATTTATGGTGAATACAATAAGATAATGGATAGAACTTGTCGTGTTTTCACAGAAATATATCCAAATCTACACAGACTCAATAAAAATATTCTGAGAAGACTTCTAAGAAACTGCCGTGGTTTTGGATCTTTTTCGTCTGTCATCAACAAAAAAACCACTCATAAACAATGAGGACATCGAAATTGTAGTTTTGGCCTACTTCACAGACTATCTAGGAAATTCGTTGAAAGACGCAGGAAAAGTCACTTTTAGGTATAGGACATTCCTCATAAATTTGATATCTTTTTTTTTTCGTAGTATCCAAAAATAGTAGAAT